>CM038677.1:365313085-365546134 GCA_021605205.1 Aegilops longissima | reverse complement strand
CGTGATGGTGGTCGCCATGTAGATGTGGACGAGGACGATTTGCTCTTGCATCGTTTTCGCGCTCCGAAGACTTGTGGCTTGAATGTCGCCGTCTTGAAGATGATGAAGGGGAGTTGACTTGAGCAAGGTCTGAATCTCCTCCATTCTTGCATCTTGCTCCTCTTTATGTGCGGCAAGCTTCTTGTCGATGTAGTCCCTTCTCCTTTCTTCGGAGTGATGAATGTCGATGGAGATATTCTCGATGCGCTCTCGCAATCTTGATTGTGCGCCTTGCACTTGTCGTTGTAGATCGAAGATAGACGCTTTGGTGATGTAGTTGCTCACGCCGTCGTTGTTGTCGAAGACCGGAGAGGAAATGCCTTGCCTATCCATCACAAAACTCGAGCAAATATGAGTGGGAGAAAGAGAAGAACTAGACCAAATGTACCTTGACCAATGTTGAAGATGGATCAATGATCACTCAAATGTGTAACAAGGAAATAGCACAATTGGTACCAATTCTTGTCGGTTTCTCACACCTACACACGTAAGGCTTATGGTGGAGCTCGGTGAGGATAGTGGCACAAAAATTTGATGCAAAATGTTAGCAAGAGTCAATAATGTTGAAAGAGATTCACAAATTCGCAAGTGAAACAAGTAGACCAATAGCAAAGAATGGCACACGGAAACGCACACACGGATAGATAAATGGGGCCGTGCAACCAAGGAATGAGCTCAAAATGTAGAATCCACCAAAACGCTCGTGTTGCACAACTCAAGAGAGACGCTAGCATGATTGCTCAATAGGCGGATACGACACTTGTGCGCAACCTATAAGATGCAAAATGGATAAACTTTGTATCCCAAGTATGCTATGTATGTATGGTTCCCGGTGTTTCTCTCAGGATGATCCAAGATGATCGGATATGACAATCTTATATGCAATGTGGTATGATGCTATGGCACTTGCTTACAAGCTTCTTTGCTCTCTTTCTTTTGCTTAAAAGCTTATTCTCTTTTTTTTGTATGTGTATGGCCACTTTTGCACAATGCACAAACCAAGATAGCAATTGTGTATATGCGGGAACGATATTGTGACACAATGGATGATATGATACCAATATTATATGGTATGTATGCAATGGATGGTGTAGATCACTAATGTGCACAAGTAACGTTGCCGGCAATACTCAAATGGCTAGTCTCGATAGGCAAGTAACGCAAAATGGGCTAGAGGTTATCAATGCAATAGCAAGGGAATATACAACGGTGTCGTCGAGGTTACCGTCCTTTGCGATGATGAGTGGCGGTGTTCTTGATGTAGAAACCAAGATGATGGAGACTCGTCCCTAATTAGCCGAAACACCTTAGGAAACGGAAAAACCACAACTCAAAATCTCAAGGACAAAAGTCAAATGGTGGTAGCGGAAAGCGGTGGTGGTTGCGGAAGCTCAATGGGATTGCGAAAATGCAAAGGTGGTTTTGGTGTACACAATGCGGAAGTGGAGGGTAAGATGGTGGACTATACATGGTGTCGGAGTTGCAAGCACGGTCCCTAAGTAGCCGAAACACCTTAGGAGACACAAGCCACAACTCAAATAAGCTCAAACAACTATTGGGTTAAGTTGGGATGGAAGTGTATGTTGGTCAAGCCTATGTGGAAGTGGCGGTGGTGGTTGATGAAGAAGTAATCATCCCTAAGTAGCCTAAACACCTTAGGAGACTCGAATCACAACTCAAACAACCATGAGGAACAAAATAGGTTAGGTTGTGAAAGTCGGTGGTGGAGTAGCGGAGGATGTGGTGGAAGCCCTAGGCAAAGGTGCCAAAAATCAAAAAATTTGATGGAGTCAAATGATGTTGGTGGTATTTCTATGGGATAGGGGATGTCAATAGCTTCAAAACGAGCTAAAGAACGTCAAAATCGGAGTTCGGACGAATTAGTTATGGACAAAACAAAATCAGCGGTGGGATTCTACAGGTTACGGACGTCCGGAAAGGTCGGATGTCCGGGCGCCGGACGTCCGGAAAAGTCAGAAACCGTAAATTCGGTTTGGGTTAGGGGTTCCGGTCGTCCGGGAAAGGTCGGACGTCCGGTCGTTCCTGGGGCTCCGGACGTCCGTAAAACGTCGGTCGTCCGGTGGGTCGGGGTCAACGCGAGATGCGAGTTTCGGGACGCGATTTTGAGCGGAAAATGGAGATTTTGAGGTCAAAATTAGCGGGATTTCGTGGATGAAAGGTGGGGAAACTTGGGGAAAATTTGAATCGAACCATACTCAAGAAGATCGCCGACTTCCGCATAAATTTTTAGGCTATTTTTGGTGGGGATTTTTGAATTTGGGGAAAACACAACAAAATCAAGCTAGAAAACACGGGGTAGGGGCTCCAAAACGTGATCGACCTTGCTCTGATCCAAGATGATGTAGGGCAGAACCCTATGTGGACGATCTTTCACGTTTGGAGAGGATCCCTACGAGGAACACGAAGAACGAGCGGAAGAGCATGAGGGAAATCACGGGGAAAACACAAGAGAATTACTCAAACCAACAAGACCAATCACACATGTGCTAGATCGATGAACATAAAGAGAGATACATGATCCAAAGTCAACAAAGGACGATACAAACGGTAGCCGTTCTTCTCCGTGAGGAGGTCTTGATGATGGTCTTCTCCGCAAAGTAGGTCTTGAATCCAAGGTGGATCTTCTCCGAAGAGGGGCCGCGGTCTCTCTTGTGGAGTAGATCCGATATGGATGAGCGAAGCTCTATCTAACAATGAGCTAAATCAACGCTAACCCTAACTAGAAGGAGGTGGAGGAGTATATATAGTCTAGGGCCATGAAGGGGTAAGTGAAGGGGTACACGGGCTGCGGCCCAACACATGGCAGCGCACAGGCGCCGGTTGTCCGACGGGTACCGGACGTCCGGTGGCTCGCGAGGGTCCGGTCGTCCGTACTTGTCGGACGTCCGGTGATTCGGTTCGGTGGTCGCTTGCACGGTCGTCCGGAGGGGCCCAGTCGTCCGGAGGCTCGCGGGGTCCCGGACGTCCGGAGTTCTTCGGATGTCCGCAGATTCGGTTCGGTGGTCGCTGGCACGGTCGTCCGGTGGGGCCTAGTCGTACGGAGCCTGGGAGTCGTCGGACGTCCGGTCCTGGTCGGACGTCCAGCCGCTGTAGCTTCGGGCAGCTTCTTCTCTTGGTCCTTGTACTTGGTGTCCTCGCCGTCTTGTCCATGGTGTTCCTCCTGGTTCCTTGTCATGCATAGCACATACATTTGAGGTAGTAACCATGTCTCACATGTAGAAAGTGAAGGTTCGGAGAGGAGCGAGTTCACCTTGTGTCCAATGGCGTTTGTTCGAGGTCTCGTCATATGTCCACTTGGGGTTTGGAGAGTAGCCGGAGTGTACATGGGGATGAACGTGGGATGCTCCGCATCATGTCATCAACCCAAGAAAGCGAGTAATGGAACATGGGTGATGCAACAAAGCAAGCAAGCATAGAGATCAAGTCAAGCAAGCTAGTAGTGTGAAGATGCAACATACTAGGAGGAATCATGGCAAGCATGTCATGTGTGCAAATAGTGGGCATATAAAATGCACATGACATTTAACAAGCATAAAGGCAAGATATGAGCAAAATAGCATCAATAGCATGGGGCACATGATAAACATGGCAATAGCAACAAGGATCTCCACCAAGCATGCAAACACACATAGGAGTATCATAATGGTGAATCATGGGTAGATGCAAATAAGGATCACAATTGCATGGCAAAGTCATGTAAAGAGGCATAACTTGCAAAGTGAACACGATAGAATGGGCATAATGTGACAAGTGGTAAATAGCCCATAGCCGTGTGAGAGCCAAGTAGAAGAGATGCGCATAGTCCTTGCGCGGAGGGAATGGTGGTAAGGATAGTCCACGGGATCCCAAATCATCGTTGCTCTCAAGAGCTCGTTTCGTCAACTCTTGGGATTGAGAGGTTGATGACTATACGTGAGTACCTACACAAAACAAAGACAAAGGAAACATTGTGTGTGCATGGTATATGTACACATCATCCATCATGATGCATACGTGCATGTGTCGGTTAGCACAAAATATCCAATGCTCAAATAAATGAGATGCGTGATATAGAAACATGTCATCCATCATGATAGATTTGTTATTATGTATGGCATAATGGAGACTCAAAGGATGTAATGCATCATGAAAAATATCTAGAGCATTGTTATTCATGGAATGCATATGGTGCAAGCAATCATGGGAATCAGGCAAAGTATGAGATGCATCAAAATCTCCTAATATGTATGAGGAAACTATGGGGGTCTCCTCATGAGCAAGAGTAGAAACATCACATGGAGAATATTGACAACATCCAAAACAATGCATATTCGGAACAATGTGATCATGGCATGACATAGTAGATGAATTGCGCAAATCATGTAAAGGAAGCATGGCAATATCATCATATGAAAAACAAAAGCCAATGACCATCATCTCGTCATCTATGCAATAAGTGCAAATGGGATTGATTTTAATGGGGCATGCATAGTTACTATGTTGAGATTGAAATGATGCTGGGAGATCTCACTCATAGCATATAGCAAGTTCAATGGATTGTCAAACATGACGTGACCAATAGAATTTTCACATGATATCCTATGGAGCATAGCATCACAACTAGGCAACTCAACATGCTCATCATCATATTTATCATAAATAGGTACGTCAAGGCATGAAGAAGTCTCACTAACATGAAGCATGGGAATATGAGGATCAACATCATGCAAGCAATCATTGTCAAGAGGGTCCACTAGTGGGACAAGAGAAGCACCATCACCTATGTTACCGTTGGAGCGTCGGTCCTGTGTTGTAGGTGAGGTGTTGAAGATCGTCTCGTTGTCATCTTCATCTTGATGGAACCATGTGGGGGGTGCATCATTGTCCACCATGGCCGTCGGTTTTCCCATTGGAGGGATGGACTCGTCGAGGATAGGCATGTCGTCATGTAGGAGACCTAGCACCAAAGAAGAAAACACACTAGGAGTAGAGGTTAAGTCGTTAGAAATCATGGTGGCCTCACATGCCGTGTCAACTACCTCACTCACTAAGTGTTGTGGCTCACTCACTCCCTCTTGGATGCTCTCACTCATATGGTTGGTGGAGTCACTCAAATGGCGCTCAACCTCACATAGGATGTGTGGCATGCTCTCAAGTATGGGACTAGTGGTGGTCACACTCATCCTCTCATAGGAAATGCACTCAAGGTCATATAGGGTGGAGTCACTCATCTCACTCATGGGTTGGTGGCTCTCCTCACATGGAAATTGGGTCATCTCATGATATGTGGGTGTCGGAGAGATGTTGGTGCAAATGTCTCCATGGTCAACTCCTATCACCGCCTTGGTTGAAGGGATAGTCCCATGCTCAACCTTCTTCCTTGAGGGGTTTCCGAAGATGGAAGTGTCGCTCTCGCTTGTAGGTGGTCGCCTTGTTGTTGAAGATGTCGATGTAGGCGAACTCACAGGAAGTAGGCGAAGATGCCGTACGTCCAAAGGCGAAGATGCCTTGATAGCACTTGGCGAAGATGCCGAAGTGGTTGTTGTAGTAGCCGTAGCGTTCTCGTGGTGGTACTTGTCTCGCGGTCTCCTCTTTTGTTCATGAAGCTTGGACTTGGCGTGAAGTAGGGCTTGTTGGGACTTGTGCATTTGTGCTTGGCGAGCATCTTCATGATGATGGTGTCGTTGTCGCACTTGAGCTCGTAGTAGATGTCGTTCGTCGTCGTCGTGCACATGATGCTTGGAGGTGACTTGCCCTTCATGACGATGTGGATCACGAACGTGATGGTGGTCGCGATGGAGATGTGGATGTGGACGACTTGCGCTTGCATCGCTTGGGTGCTCCGAAGACTTGTTGATGAGGACATCAATACCATTGTTACACCCACAGCCCCTACTGCTACATATACTGGACCAATTACTAGAGCTCGCGCACGCCAATTAAATTATCAGGTACTTTCGTTTCTTGGTAATGATTCTAATGTTCATGAGAATATGATGCTGCCTAAATTGGATACATTTGTTTTGCTTACAAATGAAGGCCCTAGCTTGGAGAAGGATGGACATTGAGCAAGAACAAGCATGGAGATAATGCCATGCTAAGGGGAACAAGAACGGAGTTACAAGTGATGATTTCAGGACTTTGAAGCCACCATAATGGGTGCATGAAGCCTTGGACGAAATATACAAGACGCTACTTCATAAATGTCGTCCCGAGGCTATTCTAGGTGCTGCGTCACCTTATTAGTGGGCCAGGCCCATGTAATTTCGAAATACTTAAGTATAGGCTGTTTTTAGAGTCCGTATGTGTGGGGAAACAAGAGTTAGGGTTGATTTCGGACCCCTCCACCAAGGGCCACGAAATTCCCCCCCTCTTCCTCCATATATACAGCCCTTAGGGCATTGTTTAGACCTTGGGTTTTGTTTAGATTAAAAGTTCGCCATAGCTGCAACTTCGGCATTTCGTTTGTGTTCAACGACTGCACAAAGGCGCCTCGTAACCCCACCTTGATCAATAAAGCTTTCATCTTATATTCGCAATATCCAGATTGCAATCTCAGTTTCTTGCTTGTTCTTCGCTTGCTCGCAGGAAACAGCCCTCGTGGTCGTTGATCGTGCTCGGCGTGGTCAATAACCCTCGGAAGTTGGTTTAGCGATTGCTAAGGCGCGACGTCTCGCGACGCTCGTAGTCGGATCGTCAAGGTCGACTCCCACCAAACGATAGCCACCATCTCATCGAAACATCGGGACACCTTTGCCTCTATCAAGTGGTATCAGATTTTCAGGTTGCTCGGTGAGATTTTACAGTTTTTCGTAGATTAGATCGAGTCTGTTCTTCATACCTAAAGTCCACGAAAAAGCCACAAAAAGAATTAGGGTTAGTTCATCAATCCAACCAATCTGAGCCTTTGCATAATCTTTTTAGGGTTTTTGCTTTGTTGAATTTGCGGTTGCATCGTCGTGTCAAGTTGCTGGTCTTAGAGTCTAGTCTTTAGAGTTTCGAGTTCGGTCATAAGTTGTCACGCCGCCGCACCATCATCATCGCCTTGCCATCTACCACCATTGCTTATCCGCCACCGCCTCAATCCGTATCCATATACCACCACCAATCCGTATCCATATACCACCACCGCTACCATATATCACCACCGCTGCCATATACCACCACCATATATCCACCACCAATCCGAGTTCTTCTCATATTAGGTTTGTTTTGAGATCCATCTAGTTTCCGATTCGTGTTTCCTTGCTGCGTAGGTTTCGAAAAAAAAGAGTCTGAAACCACCCTCCGTTTAGGCCCAAAATTTTCCAAAACGCACTTGTCGAAAAATTTTTCGCTATCCTATTTTAGGTGTTTCTAAGTGTATTGAGACGATCGCCGTTATAGAAAGTTTTTTGACCCGCTTCAGCTTTTGGGTCCGGCAAATAAAAAAAATTTTTTTGGTCGAAAAATTTCGTGCCCATCCTGTCAGTTTGACCCGGGAAGAGTTTTGAGACACTCGCCATTATAGTGATTTTTCAAAAAAAAAAAAGAGCAGCGCAAAAAAAAAAAGAAGCGCAAAAAAAAAGAGCGAAAAAAAAATTATTCCAGAGTGTGCTTTTCCGTTGTTTCCGTGCAGCGCCGTGATTTTGTTAGTGTTCTAGGCTCGCGTCTCTAGCACGGTCTAGCCTAGGACCAGACAAGACCGTCGTGAGCGCTTATTCAACTTTGCATCTCTGAATTGATTATTGTCAACCCTTTTGCTACCATATTATAAGCCTTCCCAGCTCCACATACATCTACATCGTGCGCTTGACTCTCCCCGTAATCGCTCTATCCAAGCTTTGAGAGTTTTGACTACATCGGTTGCCGATCACCGCCGCTTCTGGGTAAGAACTGGTAAGAATTTGAGATTTGCTTGACGGATTTGTGATCGTCCACCACACCACCACCACCACTTCCTAGTAGTCTGTCAATCATATTCTTGTGTGTTTCTATTGCTGCTAACCATGGCAGGATCACAAGCGGACGAGACCGACCGGGAGAACATGACAAACAAAGCGCTACATGATAAGTTTCAACAAATGATGAGTGGGCAGGTGGACGATGTGCTAAATAGATTTGAAGATGCCATGGAGAAGATAGATGTCATTGAGAAGGCGTTCGAAACAAAGCTCGATAACAAGTTTAATGAATTGCTCGCTTCTACCACCACCACCACCGGCTGCACCTAACGCACCTCTACTACAACAACATGGACTACCTCCACATCGTGAAACAGCCCTCCGCCGAGCTTCCGTGTCCCTCTTCACTGGCCAAGCTGCTGGTGCTGCTGTTGATACTTCGTGGCTCCTGCTGCTGCGGTGGGGAGGATGATTATGTGAGAGCTTACGAGGATGAGGTTGATCAACATCGAACTACGTGCAACCACCAGCACCACAACCACCGGTCGTCCACATGCAAATAATGGCAATGTTGGGCTCCCCTTCAGTACGAGATCATGACCATCTCCCTAAACTGAAATTGAATATTCCACCATTTGAGGGTAGATATGTTCTGATATATATCTTACTTGGGAGTGAGAAACTGAACAACGATTTACATGTTTACAATATCCCGAGGAGAGACGTGTTCTGCTGCCGCTTGTGCTTTCACTAGCTTTGCATGTGTTTGGTGGTGCGAACATTGTAGATTATATCCTGCTCCAGCTACTTGGGCTGCTTTGAAAACTGCTATGCGCACTCGTTGGGTTCCACCATATTATCAGCGTGAATTACTTCAAAAATTGCAGCGCTTAAGACAAGGAAAAATTCGTAGAAGAATATTATCGGGAATTACAAACTGGCTTGATTAGATGTGGTATTGTTGAGGAGAATGAAGCTATGCTTGCACGTTTTCGGGTGGATTAAATAGAGATTCAGACCATTCTAGACTACAAGGATTATAATAATATCACTCGATTATTCCATCTTGCTTGTAAAGCTGAACGTGAAGTGCAGGATCGGATGTGCCTTGGCGCGGACTAACTTTTCTCGCAGGTCGACCTTCCTCATGGACACCACGTGCATCATCTACTTCCACACGTTCTACTACGCGGCACCTCCGTCGGCTGCCACCTCCAACCGTGATACAAGAAAGCAGGCACAACCACCACTATCGCCAAGAGTACACCTCTTTGGGCCTACAGAGCTCTTCTTCTTCCATGGCGTCAACAGGCACACAAGTGATATTATTTGTCATCGTTGTAAGGGAAGAGGACATTTTTGAGAGAATGCACATCTCAGCGTGTGATGATTGCTACCGAGGATGGTGGGTATGAGTCGCTAGTGACTATGATGAAGAGACTTTGGCTCTTATTACACATGAAGAACACGGTGGAGATGATTCGATCCCGAGACGCAATACATGGCTGTCAAGATCTTGACAGGTATGAATGTTTAGTTGCTCAACGTGTTTTGAGTGTGCAGGTTACACAAGCTGAGCAAAATCAGAGGCATAACTTGTTCCATACAAAGGAGTTGTGAAGGAACGTTCTATTCAAGCGCCATCATAGATGGAGGGAGCTGCAACAACTTGGCTAGCATGGATATGGTGGAGAAGCTTTCTCTCACCACAAGACCACATCCACATCCTTACTACATCCAATGGTTCAACAACAGCGGCAAGGTTAAGGTAACACGCACTGTTCGTGTGTATTTTAGTATCTCTACATATGCTGATTATGTTGATTGTGATGTGGTACCTATGCAAGCATGTTCCTTATTACTTGGTAGACCATGGCAATTTGATAAAATTCTGTACACCATGGTAGAAACAATCAGTATACTCTTGTTCACAAGGATAAAAATATTACTTTGCTACCTATGACTCTGATTCCATTTTGAAAGATGATATTAATAGAGCTAATAAAGCAAAACAGGAGAAAATAAGAGTGAAAATCAGATTGTGGCAAAAGAATTTGAGCAACAAATGAAGCCTAATAATAAACCATCTAATGTTGCTTCTGAAATTAAACTGAAAAGTGCATGTTTATTTGCCACCAAATCTGATATTGATGAGCTAGATTCTAGCAAATCTGTTTGCTATGCTTTTGTGTGCAAAGAGGCATTATTTTCATTCGAGGACGTGCCTTCCTCTTTGCCCCTGCTGTCACTAACATTTTGCGGGGAGTTCACGACGCCTTCCCACAAGACGTGCCACCGGATTACCACCTATTCGAGGGATTGAGCATCAAATTGACTTAATTCCGGTGCATCGCTACCCAACCGCGCACCATACCGTACCAATCCAGAGGAGACGAAGGAGATTATCGTCAAGCACAGGAGCTGCTCGACAAAGGTTATATACGCGAATCTCTTAGTCCTTGTGCTGTTCCTATTATACTAGTGCCTAAAAAGGATGGTACGTCGGCGTATGTGTGTTGATTGTAGAGGCATTAATAATATTACTATTTGTTATCGTCATCCTATTCCTAGGCTAGATGATATGCTTGATGAATTGAGTGGCTCTACAATATTCTCCAAAGTTGATTTATGTAGTGGATACCATCAAATTCGTATGAAATTGGGAGATGAATGGAAAACAGCATTTAAAACTAAGTTTGGATTATATGAGTGGTTAGTCATGCCTTTTGGGTTAACTAATGCACCTAGTACTTTCATGAGATTAATGAACGAAGTTTTACGTGCTTTCATTGGACGATTTGTGGTAGTTTACTTTGATGATATACTGATTTATAGCAAATCTTTGGAAGAACATTTGGAACATTTACGTGTTGTTTTAATGCTCTACGTGATGCACGCTTGTTTGGTAACCTTGGGAAGTGCACCTTTTGCACCGACCGAGTATCTTTTCTTGGCTATGTTGTTACTCCACAGGAATTGAAGTTGATAAAGCCAAGATTGAAGCTATTGAGAGTTGGCCGCAGCCCAAAACGGTCACACAAGTGAGGAGTTTTCTTGGACTCGCTGGTTTCTATAGGCGTTTTGTGAGAGACTTTAGCACCATTGCTGCACCTCTCAATGAGCTTACAAAGAAGGATGTGCCTTTTGTTTGGGGTACCGCATGGGAAGAAGCCTTCACGGTATTGAAAGATAAGTTGACACATGCTCCTTTACTCCAACTTCCCGACTTTAATAAGACTTTTGAGCTTGAATGTGATGCTAGTGGAATTGGATTAGGAGGTGTGTTATTACAAGATGGCAAACCTGTTGCATACTTTTCGAAAAATTGAGTGGGCCTAGTCTGAACTATTCTACTTATGACAAAGAATTATATGCTCTTGTTAGGACTTTAGAGACATGGCAACATTATTTATGGCCCAAAGAATTTGTTATACATTCGATCATGAATCTTTGAAACATATTAAAAGTCAAGCTAAACTGAATCGTAGACATGCTAAATGGGTTGAATTCATTGAGACTTTCCTTATGTCATTAAACACAAGAAGGGTAAAGAAAATGTTATTCTTGATGCTTTGTCTCGTCGATATACTATGCTTTCACAACTTGACTTCAAAATATTTGGTTTGGAGACCATCAAAGATCAATATGTGCATGATGCTGATTTTAAAGATGTAATGCAGAATTGTAAAGAGGGAAGAACATGGAACAAGTTCGTTATTAATGATGGTTTTGTGTTCCGTGCTAACAAGCTATGCATTCCCGCTAGCTCTGTTCGTCTTTTGTTGTTGCAGGAGGCGCATGGAGGAGGATTAATGGGACACTTTGGCGCCAAGAAGACGGAGGATATACTTGCTACACATTTCTTTTGGCCAAAGATGAGACGGGATGTTGAGCGTTTTGTTGCTCACTGCACTACATGTCAAAAAGCTAAGTCACGACTCAATCCTCATGGTTTATATATGCCTTTGCTCGTGCCTAGTGTTCCTTGGGAGGATATATCTATGGACTTTGTTTTAGGTTTACCTCGAACAAAGAAGGGAGGGATAGCATATTTGTTGTCGTGGATAGATTCTCGAAAATGGCACACTTTATACCATGTCATAAAAGCGATGATCTTTGTTAATGTTGCTGATTTGTTCTTTCGTGAAATTATTCGCTTGCATGGTGTGCCAAATACTATTGTTTCAGATCGTGATACTAAATTTCTTAGCCACTTTTGGAGATGTTTATGGGCTAAGTTGGGGACTAAACTGCTTTTAGTACTACTTGTCACCCCAAACCGATGGACAAACTGAAGTAGTCAATAGAACATTGTCTACTATGCTTAGGGCTGTTTTGAAGAATAATAAGAAAATGTGGGAAGAATGCTTGCCTCATATTGAATTTGCTTATAATCGCTCATTGCATTCTACTACTAAGATGTGCCCTTTTGAAATTGTGTATGGCTTCCTACCTCGTGCACCTATTGATTTGTTGCCTCTTCCATCTTCGGAGAAGGTTAATTTTGATGCTAAAGAACGTGCTGAATTGATTTTAAAAGTGCATGAGATAACTAAGGAAAACATTGAGCGTATGAATGCTAAATATAAACTTGCTGGAGATAAGGGTAGAAAACATGTTGTCTTTGCACTGGAGATCTTGTTTGGTTACATTTGCGTAAGGATAGGTTTCTAATTTGCGCAAATCAAAGCTAATGCCACGTCTTGATGGTCCATTTAAGGTGTTAGAGAAAATAAATGATAATGCATATAAACTTGAGCTGCCTGCAGATTTTGGGGTTAGTCCCACTTTTAATATTGCAGATTTGAAGCCTTATTTGGGTGAGGAATATGAGCTTCCGTCGAGGACGACTTCATTTCAAGAAGGGAGGATGATGAGGACATCAATACCATTGTTACACCCACAGCCCCTCTTGCTACATATCTTGGACCAATTACTAGAGCTCATGCACGACGCCAATTAAATTATCGTACTTTCGTTTCTTGGTAATGATTCTAATGTTCATGAGAATATGATGCTGCCTAAATTGGATACATTTGTTTTGCTTACAAATGAAGGCCCTAGCTTGGAGAAGGATGGACATTGAGCAAGAACAAGCATGGAGATAATGCCATGCTAAGGGGAACAAGAACGGAGTTACAAGTGATGATTTCAGGACTTTGAAGCCACCATAATGGGTGCATGAAGCCTTGGACGAAATATACAAGACGCTACTTCATAAATGTCGCCCCGAGGCTATTCTAGGTGCTGCGTCACCTTATTAGTGGGCCAGGCCCATGTAATTTCGAAATACTTAAGTATAGGCTGTTTTAGAGTCCGTATATGTGGGGAAACAAGAGTTAGGGTTGATTTGGACCCTCCACCAAGGGCCACGAAATTCCCCCCCTCTTCCTTCATATATACAGCCCTTAGGGCATTGTTTAGACCTTGGGTTTTGTTTAGATTAAAAGTTCGCCATAGCTGCAACTTCCAGCGTTTCGTTTGTGTTCAACGACTGCACAAAGGCGCCTCGTAACCCCACCTTGATCAATAAAGCTTTCATCTTATATTTCGCAATATCCAGATTGCAATCTCAGTTTCTTGCTTGTTCTTCGCTTGCTCGCAGGAAACAGGCCCTCGTGGTCGTTGATCGTGCTCGGCGTGGTCAATAACCCTCGGAAGTTGGTTTAGCGATTGCTAAGGCGCGACGTCTCGCACGTTCGTAGTCGGATCGTCAAGGTCGACTCCCACCGAAACGATAGCCACCATCTCATCGAAACATCGGGACACCTTTGCCTCTATCACTTGTGGCTTGAACGTCGCCGCCTTGAAGATGACAAAGGGGAAGAAGACTTGATCAAGGCTCTAATCTCCTCCATCCTTGCATCTTGTTCCTCTTTATGTGCGGAAAGCTTCTTGTCGATGTAGTCCCTTTTCCTTGCTTCGGAGTGACGAATGTCGAAGGAGATGTTCTCGATGCGCTCTTGCAATCTTGATTGTGCGCCTTGCATTTGTCGTTGTAGATCAAAGATTGACGCTTTGGTGATGTAGTTGTTCACGCCGTCGTCGTTGTCGAAGACCGGAGATGAAATGCCTTGCCTATGCATCACAAGACTCGAGCAAATATGAGTGGGAGGAAGAGATACCAAATGTACCTTGACCGATGTTGAAAATGGATCAATGATCACTCAATGATGTAACAAGGAAATTGCACAATTGGTACCAATTCTTGTCGGTTTCTCACACCTACACAAGTAAAGCTTATGGTGGAGCTCGCTGAGGATAGTGGCACAAAAATTTAATGCAAAATGTCAGCAGGAGTCAATAGTGTTGAAAGAGATTCACAAATTCGCAAGTGAAACAAGTAGACCAATAGCAATGAATGGCACACCGAAACGCACACACGGATAGATAAATGGAGCCGTGCAACCAAGGTATGAGCTCAAAATGTGGAATCCACCAAAACGCTCATGTTGCACAACTCAAGAGAGACGCTAGCACGATTACTCAATAGGCGGATACGACACTTGTGCACAACCTATAAGATGCAAAATGGATAAACTTTCTATCCCAAGTATGCTATGTATGTATGGTTCCCGGTGTTTGATCCAAGATGGTCGGATATGACAATCTTATATGCAATGTGGTATGATGCTATGGCACTTGCTTACAAGCTTCTTTGCTCTTTCTCTTTTGCTTAAAAGCTTATACTTTTTTTGTATGGCCACTTGATGCGGAGCATCCTTCGGTCATCCCCATGGACCTTCCATCAACTATCCAAGCTCCAAGTGGATCCATGACAAGAGCAAGAGCTCGTGCTATTTAATCCGAGGTGACATCACTCCTATTCGATTTCCCTTTTCCTTCCAGTGAGACATGGCTACTACATAAGTCTGATACACTATGCGTGATCAGGTACAATGTTCAAGCCAAGGAACCAGGAGCTGAAGAAGAAACGACAGGCGTCAACTCTCTGGACAGCCCGGAACTTTCGGCCCCCGGAACTTCCGGCCCGCCCGGAGCTTCCGGCCTCCGACGACATCGACCAGCCCGGGCGTGCCAACTTTCTGGTTAGCTCGGAACCTGCCCCGGAACTTCCGGCCCCCGGAACTTCCGGCCCACCCGGACCTTCCGGCTCCCGGAAGCCAGCCCAGCTCCACCTGCGCCAACTCTCGGCTTAGGCCGGACCCTGCCCGGACCTTCCGGCACGTGGAACTTCCGGCCTAGCCCGGAACTTCCAGCCCTGCCTGGGAGCAGCCACCTGGGCCGAGGCCCGTGTACCCTTTTGTCCCGTAAACTATAAATACTCTCCCACCTCCTCCTAGTTAGGGTTAGCATTGGTTTAGCTCATCTTTGGTGTGAGAGCCCTTGCTCATCCACTTGGTACTTCTCCTCGGAGTTCACGACCTCTTCGGAGAAGATCCCCCAAGCGGATTCAAGACCCCCTCTAGGGTGGACCCCATCAAGACCTCCTATCGGAGAAGATCGGCTACTCGTGTATCTTTCCTTTCTTGATTTTGAATCTTGTGCTACCTTATGTGTTTGGTAATCTAGCCCTTGTGTAATCGAAACTTGTCGGTTTAGTGTTCCTCTTGTGTGTGTTTCCTTGTGTTCTTCCGCCCGTTCATCGCGTTTTCCCCGTAGGATCCCCTCCAAACGTGAAAGATCTCCGATTAGGGTTCCACCCTACATCATATGGTATCATGAGCCACGTTGATCACGTTTTTGGAGCCCCTACCCCGTGTTTTCTAGCTTGATTTTGTTGTTTTCGTCCTAAATCCGAAAATTCCCTACCAAAAATAGCCCCAATTATTTTTTTGTGATTTGTTGGTGTGATGAAGTTCTGTTGGATTTGATCCATGGATTTGCTTTGCTTCGAGTGGATTTAGCATCCCTACCCTTCTTCCCTTCTAACTCCTTTTTCCCCTCAGAATTTGGGTTTTTCCAACAATTTTTCCGCCCAAACCCTCGAGCCCGAAGTCCCTGTTCTTGGCAGAATCCCGACCACCGGAACTTCCGGCCCCCGGACCTTCCGGCCCAGCCAGGAACTTCCGGACCCCGGACCTTCCGTCTTGCCCAAAACTTCCGGCCTAGACAGAAAGGTCGTGCATCTTCGGTGACCCCCGCTTCTTCGACAACTCCGACCACGGTGCAGCGGCATCTTCGACAACGTACTGAAGACCGTGCATCACATCATCATCCACATTCGCATCCGTTTGGAACCTCTATCGTAAGCAAGGACGATAATCTCGACGACATCTTTGTCCAAACCTTGCCATTGCATTGATAAACATCATAGCCATCTTTTGTGTTGCTTACTCATCGAGACTAGCCATTGAGTATTGCATGCAACGAGACTTGTGCACATTAGTGATCATACTCCATAGCATACATACCATACCACCGTGGTGCATATCTTAGGATCCATTTGTGTGTCACAAAGTTGTCATAGCATACACAAGTGCTATCTTGGTTCGTGACATTTTGCATGAGAAAAGAGCTCAAAAGTGAAAGAGCCACCCAAGCTTTTAAGCAAAGAGGAAAGATAAGCAAAGAGCTTATGAGCAAGAACATCATACTACATTAAGATTGTCATATTGGATCATAGTACCGAAATACCATACATATAGCATACGTGGGATAGAGATAGTTGCATTTTTGCCTAGTAGGTTGTGCACAAATTCCGTATCCGCCTATTGTGCAATCGTGCTAGCGTCTCTCTAGTATTGTGCAACAAGAGCATTTTCGTGGATTCCACATTTTGGCTCACTTTTGGTTTGCACAATCCCACTTATCTATTTGCGTGTGTGTTTCCGTGTACACCTACTTGCTTGGTCAACTTGTTGCATTTGCACATTTGTGAATCTTCTCCAACATTATTGAATCTCACTTACAATTGCATCAATTTTGTGCCACCATCCTCACCAAGCTCCACCATAAGCTTTTATTTGTGTAGGTGTGAGAACCGACAATGATTGGTACCAATAGTGCTATTTCATTGTCCGCATTTGGGTGAACTTGATTCATCATCAACATCGGTCAAAGGTACATTGGTATAAGTTCTTCTCCTTCTACCACTCACATATTTTGCTTGAAAGGATGGATAGGCCAAGTACCTCTACCGACCCACTCTTCATCGAGCAAGACGACGACATGTCATCATACATCACCAAGAGCCACCTCTTTGGTGCACAATGAGCGTTACATCAAGAGCAACAAGCAATGAGCGACCGCATCGACAACCTCGCCACCGACTTGCGACTCTCCGAGCAACGTACAAGAGACTACTTCAACAACAAGTTCGACGCGCACAAACAAGAGAATGATGCAAGAATGGACGAGATCCGCGCCTTGATGAGGAACCGACATCATTCCACTTTGTCAACATCAAGACGGAGCCGCTCGAGTCGACACTCCGACGACACCTTCTACGACTCAAGTACACTGTCATCAAACACCCTTCGACGAGCCGCCCGTCAAGACCGTCATGCATCTCGCAACCCGCTACATGACAAGCATTCACAAGAGCAAGTCGATGAACAAGTCCCTCGTCCTCAATCAAACCAAGCCGCTTTTGCCCAAGCTCAGGAACGACAACGACTAAGGCGCCAAGAGGAAGAACGAGCGCGTCTACATCAAGACGAACAAGACGCCGAGGCTCAACGTCTTCAACAACAACAACGAGAAGCGCAAGCTCTTGAGGCGCAACGTGCCCTTCAAGATTCAAGTCGAGCCATCGCCAACCGCAATCGCGAACGGCGCAATCAAGAGGAAGCCCTTTGAGAAGAATTCCAAGAGAGGAACTACCAACCACGTGTGCAATGTCAAGTCCCTCAAGCTCCTCAACAAGCTCGTCAAGCTCCACCTCAACCTCAAGTTCAACAAGAGCAAGTTGATCATAGAATTCCTCCACACCAAGAGCAACAAGAAGATGATTGTCATCCACGTCAAGGGCGTCATCATCCTCGACCACAAAAAAATGAAGAGCACCGATATGGAAAGCTCAAATTCACCATGCCCAAGTTCAACGGAAGCAATGACCCCGAAGAGTACCTCTCATGGGCATTAAAGATCGACAAAATCTTTCATTTGCACAACTATAAGGAAGAGAAGAAGATCGCTATGGCCTCACTTGAGTTCCAAGACTATGTGCTCATATGGTGGGAACCTCCAATCACCACCTGGGCTCAAATGAAGGATGTCATGAGAGCATGTTTTGTGCCAACCTACTACAACCACGACCTATTCAAGAAACTCCAACTTCTCAAGCAAGGAGCAAAGAGTGTTGAAGAATACTACAAGGAAATGGAGATAGCCATGATTCGAGCCAATGTGAAGGAAGATGATGAGCAAACAATGGCACGTTTCTTGAATGGACTCAATCATCCCATCAAGAAGATCGCCGACTTCCAACCCTACTCCACTCTCATTGAGCTCGTGCATCAAGCTACAAAGGCGGAACGTCAAGTGCAAGATGACTTCAAGTACGCCAAGTACTCGTCCAAGACGTATGGCTTCTCCAACAACCAATCGTCAACAACTCCTCCAACATCTACATCAACCAAACCTTCTACAAGCAACGACGACAAGTCAAGTTACAAGAAAACTTCGACAGGTTCAAGTCGTCCTCCTCCTACTACAAGCAACTTCAAGCCGCGAGCTTCGTCATCTACTCCAAACGATGAGACCGTCAAGACAAGCTCCTTCAAGTGTTTCACTTGCGGCGGCCGAGGCCACAAGTCCTACGAATGCACCAACAAGCGCACCATGATCCTCAACGACGATGGCACCTATGACTCAATGAGTGAAGAGGAGATGGAAGCTCTTGAGCAAGTGGCCATGCACCGGCGAGTGAACGAAGATAAAGATGATCAAGTCTTTTGTGATGAGGATTCGAGCCCCGCTCTCGTGGTCTCCAAGGTCTTAACTCTTCAACATCAACAAGAAGACGACCAAAGATGCCACATGATGCCACATCTTCCACACAAAGGCCGGCATCAATGGGAGATCCGTCAAGGTCATCATCGACGGAGGTAGTTGCCACAACTTGGCAAGTGAAGAACAATGCTCCAAGCTTCAATTGGTCAAGAGGAAGCACCCGCATCCATACAAGGTTCAATGGCTAAGTGACTCCGGCACTATACGAGTCGACCATACGGTCCAAGTCTCCTTCAAAATCGGTGCATATGAGGACACTTTGGAGTGTGATGTGGTCCCAATGACCGTTTGCCACCTCCTTCTTGGTCGACCATGGCAATTCGACCGTGGTGTCTTCCACAACGGGCGTGCCAATCACTATAGCTTCAAGATCAAAGGGAAGGAATATGTGCTACGACCTATGTCTCCTAGTCAAGTGTTAGCCGACAAGCAAGCCACCCATCATGGAGAAAAGAGTGAGAAAGTGATCCACCAAAAAGTGAGTGAGAGCCACAAACCAAACTTGAGCGCCTCTTCGCCTAGAGAGAAAAACCTCATCCTATTTGCCACCAAAAGTGAGATGAGAGAAGTGTGTGAGAACCCATCTAGTGTGATGCACTTTGTCCTTGTGTGCAAGGATGGAGAGCAAACAACTAACACATCTCATGAGCTACCTTTAGTGTTTCAATCTCTTTTGCAGGAATTCCAAGATATTTTCCCCGATGAGCTACCTCCGGGTCTACCTCCTCTTCGAGGCATAGAACATCGAATCTACCTCATCCCCGGAGCGCCTCTACCAAACAAAGCTCCATACCGAGTCAATCCCGAAGAAACCAAGGAAATTCAACGGCAAGTACAACAACTCATCGACAACGGTCATGTACGTGGAAGCTTAAGCCCTTGTGCCGTTCCCGTTATACTTGTGCCTAAACCCGATGGAAGTTTCCGCTTGTGTTCCGATTGTAGACCTATAAATGCTATTACCGTTCGCTATAGGCATCCCATTCCTCGCTTAGATGATATGCTTGATGAACTTAGTGGAGCCAATTTTTTCTCAAAAATTGATCTTAAAAGTGGCTATTATCAAATTCCCATACAAGAGGGTGATAAATGGAAAACTGCTTTCAAAACCAAATTTGGCTTGTATGAGTGGTTAGTGATGCCTATGGGTCTATCGGAGGCTCCCGGTACTTTCGTGCGTCTTATGCATCATGTGCTTCGCCCTTATATTGGAGTCTTTGTTGTGGTTTACTTCGACGATATTCTTGTGTTTAGCAAAACCATGAAAGGACATCCTGATCATGTTAGGGCTGTTTTGCAAACCCTTCGCAAGGACAGTCTTTATGCAAACATGAAAAAATGCACATTTGGTGTTGACAAAGTGGTTTTCTTGGGTTTTGTTGTATCCTCAAAGGCTGTCCATGTTGATGAATCTAAAATTGAAGCAATTAAAACTTGGCCCCAACCCACCAATTTGCAACAAGTGCGTAGCTTTCTTTGTCTTGCGGGTTTTTATCGTCGCTTTGTGAAAAACTTTAGCACAATTGCCACTCCTTTGCATGCCTTGAGTAAGAAGAATACTCCTTTTGTTTGGGGATCTTTGCAATCCACCGCTTTTGAGGAGCTCAAGTCTTTGCTTACTCATGCTCCGATTCTTGCTTTGCCCAATTTTGACAAAACTTTTGAGGTTCATTGTGATGCAAGTGGTACCGGAATTGGCGGAGTTTTGATGCAAGAAAAACGAGCCATTGCTTACTTTAGTGAAAATCTCACCGGTGCTGAACTTAACTATCCCATCTATGACAAGGAATTATATGCTCTAGTGTGTGTGCTACATGTTTGGGAACATTACCTTAGACCTCATGAGTTTGTCATCCATACCAATCATGAAACGCTTAAGTACTTAAAAGACCAAACTAAGTTGAACAAGCGTCATGCCAAATGGAGTGAATTTATTGAATCTTTTCCTTATGTCATTAAGTACATTAAGGGTAAGAAAAATTTAGTTGCCGATGCACTTTCTCGCGTATGCACGCTTGTCACTAAACTTGAGTTGAATTTTATTGACTTTGAGCACATAAAAGACTTGTATGCTAATGACCCATCTTTTGCTATTCCTTATGCTAAGTGTTTGATGCATACGTCTTGGGAACAATATTATATCAAGGATGCTTATCTTATGAGAGCTAACAAACTATGCATTCGCGAGTCTTCTCTTCGTTTGCTCCTTTTGCAAGAGGCTCATGGAGGCGGACTCAAGGGACACTTTGGACGCGACAGGACATTCGCCATGCTCTCCAAGAACTACTTTTGGCCCAAGATTTTCCGCGACGTCTCACGCTTCACCAACGGATGCTCTACATGCCGCAAAGCTAAGTCTAAAGCTCAATCTCATGGTCTTTACATGCCCCTTCCTATCCCTTATCAACCTTGGGAAGACATTAGCATGGATTTTGTACTTGGTTTGCCTAGAACTCAAAATGGAAAGGATTCCGTGTTTGTTGTTGTGGATAGATTTTCCAAGATGGCACATTTCATTCCTTTCAACAAGATAGACAATGCTTCACATATTGCAAATCTTTTTTGTAGGGAAATCTTGCGACCCCATGGAGTACCAAAGACAATGGTCTCCGACCGTGACGTCAAGTTCTTGAGTTACTTTTGGAAGACCCTATGCGCCAAACTCAGAATCCAGCTCTTGTTCTCATCCGCATACCATCCTCAAACCGACGGCCAAACGGAGGTGACGAACCGCACACTCTCCACTCTACTTCGCGTCTAGATCAAGAAGAACATCAAGGAGTGGGAGGCATGTCTACCCATCGCCGAGTATGCCTACAATCGCGCAACACACTCGACTACCGGCAAGTCCCGCTTCGAGATCGTCTACGGCTTCAACCCGTTGTCACCATTGGACATTCTACCACTTCCTCTACAAGAGCGCACCAACATGGATGCAAGTGCACGGGCAAGCTACATCAAGAAGATGCATGAGGATATGTAGCGACCCGACCTTAGACGGTCAAGCCTCGTGTTCTTGTGCCATCCTCGGATCAAGATCTCGGCACACACAAGACATCAATGTATATATCAAAGTGCAATCACATGTATAATTAACGTAAAACTGATATATACCTCATAAGTCACAGTGAAACAAATAGTCGTGTGGAGTCCCATCAACGCCATCGGCAGGTTGAGTGCGACCGTAACCCTGCACGTGCTCTTACTCGTCGGAAGAAACATATCTCGCAACATGATACGTTGCAGCCGTGTAGGTCATACATTGAATGTACCGCAAGATCACAACATGAGAAAACAGATGATAAAACTATACTATATGCAATATGGCTTTGTGGCTCTGTGTCTGGGGTTTTTGCGTAAAAGCTAGTTTTATTTTCCCTACATCAAAGGAATAAATGAAGTCTGTACTATGGAGTTTTCTTTCATGACATGGTTCCGCCAACCGATGTCTCATAGCCCAAAATCATCATAAGTTGCCCACAATTAAGTTATCAATCCGTGTTGAGAGTTCCGAGATAGATCCAAGTCCAGATGCTCAAATTGTCCGTAATCGGGACACGGCTAATCGATTAGGTTTTAACCCTCTCAGAGGTTTGTACACTTCACCCGCAAGATTCGATCCTCTTTTACGTTCTCGCACTTGTGGTGTTTGAGAACAAGATGACCAAACATGGTCTTTCAAGAGTTCCTCGACCACCGTCGGTGCTCATCCAATCCTACCGTAGTTCTACATCTGCTAGCACCGCCCCAGCCAGATTCACCACTAAGGTCAACCAAGCGAGCCCATAGTGACTTGCGGTTGCATGTAAGCTTCGTGCATGAAGTATTCTTCCGTCTCTTTGAGTCTGGGTGAAGCTTTCCGCAAGATGTCATGGCGCTTCAACATGCATCCCGCCAACCACTAGTTTCTCCAGGTGCCCGTCAACCGCCCTTCACCCGAAGAGTGTGTATTGAATTCTTGTCTCGAGTCTTGAAGTCTTGAGGCCTTGAAAATGCAGTCCTTGCAGATGCCATCATGGAGTTGTCGTCATTGACGAGAGTCCTCCTTCTTCACACCACTCGAGCACTCATACCAACCCGTCTACTATAGCGTAGCATTAAAATAAATTGACGTCCCGGGCTTGGTAACAGGGTGATGGGTTCCTACCTCATGCATACTACTCAACTACAAGAATTCAGTATCACTACTGGAGGGTTGTTACAAAGATGCCACTAAATACAATAAAAACATAGGTATGAAAGCATGGTCAAAGTGAACTTGCCTGGTAATACTTGATGAAGATAACAACGCTGTCAGAAAATGACTTGGTGAACTAATCGTCACTCCGTTGAAAATCTATATAGTCAAACATAGCATACACATAAGCAATCATTCTAGCAAGCCATACTAACACTCAAAATAACAATTAAAACAAAAAAAACTCAATAATAAAACTCCAACAAAGTCCAAAGAAGCTTCAAATAAAACTAGAAAGAAAAACTACTAACGAAAATCTATGACTTTGCTATAAGCATCTAACATAGTTTTGCCCTAAGTAAAAAAAACTTAACAACAATTAAAACACTAAACTAATAATTTAACAGAAAATAAAAAGTAAAACAACTAAGTTAACAGAAAGTATTTTTTCATAAAATTTTATTTGCAAAAGAAACAAATAAAAAGCTTTTATAAAACTCTAACTATGACCTATAGAAGGTTTCATACAAAACTAAGGAAAATAAAATTTTAAAATAAAATAAATTTTCTCCTGCTTTCTAACAGAAACACAACTAATTTTGTCAAAAGTGACAAAAATAAATAATTTTAAACTAATAAAAACAATAAAGAAAAAGCTAAAACAGAACTAATAATAAAACAGTACTGTTTTGCTAAAACCTAATTTAAATTAACCTAGAAATAAAATACTAAATACTACTAAATAAACAAAGGTCCTAAAGACCAGGAGCAAAAAGAATCGGTCAAAATAATATTCCTAACTCAAAATAGCTCAAATCTAGTGATTTGAGAAAATTCATACAAACACAAATTTAAACTTCTCAAATGTGAAATAAAATTGAACTAACAGAAACTTCAGCAAATTTGTGACACATAGCAATTGGAATCACTCAAAATACTAAAACTCTAAAAGATATGAATTTTCTAAGATTGCTATTTTCTCAAGAAAAAAATGAATTACAGGATTTCGTGGATCTCACCGGAGTAGTCGTCGGAGTTGGGGAAGAAGATCGGATCCGATGTTGCAGTTGCTCCTAGAGGAAAGGAGATCACGGGACGGTGGAGAGGAGATCATATAAACCTCGGGAGAGGTCGAGGGTGGCGGCACTTGGCGGCGGCGGTGGTGCTTGCACTTCTGCTGCTGCTGGAGAGGAGAGGAGAGGAGAGGAGAGGAGAGGTGTTGGTTTGATGTGTTGGAGGGGGGTGCTTGGGTATTTATATTGGGGAGGGAGGGCTTTGCTTGGGGTAGGGGACAAGAAATAGACTAGGATTAGGAAACAAAGAGGGAAAAGATCTAGAAACAAATCGGAATAAACGGAATAACGAAACGGGATCAAATCCTACTAGGATTTGTAAAAGAATAGGAAACCTGGGCTCCTGGCCCCTAGGTGTGTGCGCACGATGGCCTTGGTCGGTGGTTGGTGGTGGCTTGGGCCTTTGGCCCAAGGCGCTGCATATTTTTTTTTAACAAAATTTCACAGAACTAAAACAAAAACAAAATAATTAAAACTTTTATATAGGCATATAATATATCAAAATTTGCAGAAAAATATTTCCTACAAGATGAGCATTATTCTAATGTCAAATAAAATCCACACAAATTTTAATAATTCACACAGTGCTACTGGTCCAATAAAAATCATTTTAAAATACCAAAATGACTTCAAATTAATTTCTCTCCAATTTTCTCGATGTAGGGAATCATGTTACCCTATTTTCCATATATTTTGTTTTTGGAGAAAAATAATTTGAATAAAACTCAAATAACTCCAATTGGAAATAAATTCAAAAGAACTTTGAATTTAATTCTTTTAAAACTCCCAACTCATATTTCATATGTTTTGAAGAAGTCAATTTTATCTTCGCTCGTGAAAATCATTGAGTTGCATAAAGTTTCAGAATTGGAAAATATTTTCAACACCCCTTGTCATTTAAATAAATGGAAGAAGTCATGTCATCTTCTCTCCAGGGTTTTGTGATGAAAAGAATTTAAATTCCCGGAGATCATAAAAGAAAAATGAAAGTTTGGGAAAGTCCTTTAATTCCCTCTCATTTAACCTTCAAAAAGTTTCGAATTTCACTCAATTTCACTCAATCATTCAGACAACAATCAAACAAACAATCAAAACTATTTATGTGTTTATAACATTCCAAAATTTAGAATTTTGGGATGTTACAAACTACCACCCTTAAAATGAATCTCGTCCTCGAGATTCGGAGAGGCTAAAAAGAAATAGGTTAGGGTTTGGGGTCTTCTCAAAATCCATCGATCGTCTCTCGGGTCTCGGTGCTACCACCCTTAGAAGCATTGTTACGGTTCCATCAACACTCGATAATCCATCCTTATTGCTGGCGATGTCGGTCTTCTCGAGATATTAAGGATAATTCCTTCTCTGGGCTCTTCGGTAGTGGCATAACCTTTTCCTCAATTCTTTTGTCTTTTACTCTTGGTAAGGTTATTCGAGACTGGGTCTTCATAGTCGACGGTGCGGCGCCAATACTAAACAACTATTGAAAATCTCCTGGCGGTCAACGATTTATGGTTTCCCCTGCAGAAAACGGGTCTGGGTTGAACCTCACCATATAAGCTACGGTTGGCAACAACTGCCATGTACACGGGTTTATCATCATACCATTTTAAGGCTTAAGCAAGGCTTCAACGAGCGTCGTCACTTTACTATGGGTAAGTCACTCAGATTTTACCATCCCATATAGCAAAGCGAATAATAAGAGTAAGTCGGTATGGTGATCAATCCATCCCGCACCCAAATCATTACCTTGTACATGGTTTTGCGAATCTCGCATTCTAACACTCGGTCATCCTCACAAGCATTGCAGAATTTCTCTTGTCGACGAACCAAGTTCGAAAATCCATTGATTCTGCAGGCCAAACAAACATCTATCGTTCCTTAACAACTCTCGGGTTTTATGTAAACTCCTATAGAATCGTCGGTTGATTAAATCGTAGTCTATTCCCAAAATTTCTCCGGTGGGTACTTGACCCTTATTAATTCCTGGGCTGTGGGTTATGAGCCCACTTCAACACTTGTACCAATTTCACTCATCCTTGGAGTTACAATTGCTCCATTTTCCAACATTACACCACTTTAAATCCAATAACATCTCATTTCTTAATACCATCATATCAAAGATAAAACTTCAACTCATTTTTTTCCAAACTCCAACCTGTGGGACACATTTCCATTTCCATTGGTCTAGTGTTCTTCATAGGGTACTTTCACCCTTAAAATGAAATTCACAAATCCATCCATAGACCATATTTCTCATATCCTCGAAAATGGTCAAAATCTTTGTTCACAGAGTAACAACTCATACAATTAAACATATGAAAACACGTCACCTTAACTTTATTGATTTCATGAATCCATTACAAACTCGAGCACCCATTACATAACTCAACTCATTGAACTCATGAAAATGAAATTGCTTTCTACTACTCTTGTTTCCAATATTAAAATTCCAACTACTCAACTCCAGCTTTCATCTTGTTGTGACATTTAGTAGCATAATGTCCTGCTTCCTTGCAGCGAAAACAAATGACTTCCGACATGTCTCGGGCTTCTTTGTGATTATGTAGGCTCCTTGGATTCTTGGCTTCTTTTTCGGACATTTACTAGCGTAATGACCTAAATCCTTGCACCTGTAACAAGTGATATGACTCAGGTCCTTCTCTCTGAAAATTGTGTTGTTACGGGTTGCCTTCTTTTTCTCTTCTGGATTTCTCTGTAATGATCAGAGCTTCTATTTCCGAGGGTCAAACTTCACTTCGCTGTCGGAAATATCCAGATACTCTTTTCTTTCCTTGGTGCAATCTGCGAAAAATATCCTTCTTCTCCACATGAATAGGAGGCATTGGAGTAAAATCTGTTGAGGCCTTCTCCATCGTGGTCTTCAACACATTCCTTCATCATGTGTTCTTTCATAACTTCTCGGAGGGCTTCTTTCGTTCCTTCTTCCTGCTCCTGAATAGTTTGTTGCACCATGGGGTAAATGTGACTTTGGGTCGGGTAGTGGGTGGTTCCTTCACACAAGAAACAAGTCACCGACTAGTTGGGCATTCCTCACTGGATGTTTCTCCTCACAATGACGGCATCCATCCTTGTGTTCCTCCTGGGTGTGTCCTATTTCTCCGCAAATCTTGCAGCACAAGGTTTATTTCTTGGTGTATCATGGTGCTTCGGGTAAGACGAGATCTTGTCGAGTCTTCTTGAATTCTTCCCAAGTCTTTGCTCCATTCTATCCCTGTATAGCTTGATGCATCTGCCACCATGTTGCAGCACTTCCTTCAAAATCTAATCAAGAGCGTCACGATACTTCATTCTTCCTTGAAACCAAATTGCTCCCAAGTGATTCTCCATGTTCGAATCCATAGCTCGCCTCCTACGGTGAGCCTTGATCCGAGAATATCAGTCCAACTTCATTCATCATCTATGGGGTCCAAAAGTTTTGGGATGAGATATGAGAGAGGTGGGGAGGATATACACACAATACAAACAATAGTTTTGAAGAAACAAGTTTTACTTTGTGGCTGTCGGAAAATATCAAACAAATGACAGCTCACAAATCGCCGCATCTAACGTAAGTGTGTATGTGGGTTTGGTCTTCTAAAGGTCAAATAATTCTTCAGATTCTTCAAATTCTTCTAGTCTTGAGTCTTCAATTGTTGCAGCATCAACTCTTCTAATGCATGGTCAAATCCTCTTTTTACTCAAGAGGCCATCGTTATCCGATATCTTGTCCTTCTTGGAGCGGCAGATTGATTCTTCATGTGATCAAAAGATAAGGGTATATTCTAACTATTTGAGTTGAGAGGGTCTATTTGATAAAATCAGAAAAGATGAGAAGTAAGAGTCTTTTTAAAATAAAGTTTTGATATATCCTGTCCAAGGGCTTTCCGATTTCTAGGGTCACGTCCTACGGTCAACATGTGCTCGATACCATATTCAGCGACCCGACCTTAGACGGTCAAGCCTCGTTGTCGTGCCATCCTCGGATCAAGATATCGGCACACACACAGTACACCAATGTATATATCAAAGTGCAATCACATGTATAATTAACGTAAAACTGATATATACCTCATAAGTCACAGTGAAACAAATAGTCGGTGTGGAGTCCCATCAACGCCATCGGCAGGTTGAGTGTAGACCGTAACCTGCACTGCACTCTTACTCGTCGGAAGAAACATATCGCAACATGATACGTTGCAGCCGTGTAGGTCAGTACATTGAATGTACCGGCAAGATCACAACATGAGAAAACAGATGATAAAACTATACTATATGCAATATGGCTTTGTGGCTCTGTGTCTGGGGTTTTTGCGTAAAAGCTGGTTTTATTTTCCCTACATCAAAGGAATAAATGAAGTCTGTACTATGGAGTTTTCTTTCATGACATGGTTCCGCCAACCGATGTCTCGTAGCCCAAAATCCTCATAAGTTGCCCACAATTAAGTTATCAATCCGGTGTTGAGAGTTCCGAGATAGATCCAAGTCCAGATGCTCAATTTGTCCGTAACCGGGGACACGGCTAATCGATTAGGTTTTAACCCTCTACAGAGGTTTGTACACTTTACCCGCAAGATTCGATCCTCTTTTACGTTCTCGCACTTCGTGGTGTTTGAGAACAAGATGACCAAACATGGTCTTCGAAGAGTTCCTCGACCACCGTCCGGTGCTCATCCAATCCTACCGTAGTTCTACATCTGCTAGCACCGCCCCAGCCAGATTCACCACTAAGGTCAACCAAGCGAGCCCATAGTGACTTGCGGTTGCAGGTAAGCTTCGGGCATGAAGTATTCTTCCGTCTCTTTGAGTCTGGGTGAAGCTTTCCGCAAGATGTCATGGCGCTTCTCCATGCATCCCGCCAACCACTGGTTTCTCCAGGTGCCCGTCAACAAATCCTTCACCCAAGAGTGTGTATTGAATTCTTGCCTCGAGTCTTGAAGTCTTGAGGCCTTGAAAATGCAGTCCTTGCAGATGCCATCATGGAGTTGTCGTCATTGACGTAGAGTCCTCCCTCTTCACACCACTCTCGAGCACTCATACCAACCCCGTCTACTATAGCGTAGCATTAAAATAAATTGACGTCCCGGGCTTGGTAACAGGGTGATGGGTTCCTACCTCATGCATACTACTCAACTACAAGAATTCAGTATCACTACTGGAGGGTTGTTACAAAGATGCCACTAAATACAATAAAAACATAGGTATGAAAGCATGGTCAAAGTGAACTTGGTTGGTAATACTTGATGAAGATAACAACGCTGTCAGAAAATGACTTGGTAGAACTAATCGTCACTCCGTTGAAAATCTATATAGTCAAACATAGCATACACATAAGCAATCTTTCTAGCAAGCAATACTAACACTCAAAATAACAATTAAAAAAAAACTCAATAATAAAACTCCAACAAAGTCCAAAGAAGCTTCAAATAAAACTAGAAAGAAAAACTACTAACGAAAATCTATGACTTTGCTACAAGCATCTAACATAGTTTTGCCCTAAGTAAAAAAAAACTTAACAACAATTAAAACACTAAACTAATAATTTAACAGAAAATAAAAAGTAAAACAACTAAGTTAACAGAAAGTATTTTTTCATAAAATTTTATTTGCAAAAGAAACAAATAAAAAGCTTTTATAAAACTCTAACTATGACCTATAGAAGGTTTCTTACAAAACTAAGGAAAATAAAATTTTTAAAATAAAATAAAATTTTCTCCTGTTTTCTAACAGAACACAACTAATTTTGTCAAAAGTGACAAAAAGAAATAATTTAAAACTAATAAAACAATAAAGAAAAAGCTAAAACAGAACTAATAATAAAACAGTACTGTTTTGCTAAAACCTAATTTAAATTAACCTAAAAATAAAATACTAAATACTACTGGATAAACAAAGGTCCTAGAGACCAGGAGCAAAAAGAATCGGTCAAAATAATATTCCTAACTCAAAATAGCTCAAATCTAGTGATTTGAGAAAATTCATACAAACACAAATTTAAACTGCTCAAATGTGAAATAAAATTGAACTAACAGAAACTTCAGCAAATTTGTGACACATAGCAATTGGAATCACTCAAAAATACTAAAAACTCTAAAAGATATGAATTTTCTAAGATTGCTATTTTCTGAAAAAAATGAATTACGGGATTTCGTGGATCTCACCGGAGTAGTCGTCGGAGTTGGGGAAGAAGATCGGATCCGATGTTGCGGTTGCTCCTAGAGGAAAGGAGATCACGGGACGGTGGAGAGGAGATCATATAAACCTCAGGAGAGGTCGAGGGCGCGGCGACGGCACTTGGCGGCGGCGGTGGTGCTGCACTGCTGCTGCTGCTGCGGAGAGGAGAGGAGAGGAGAGGTGTTGGTTTGATGTGTTGGAGGGGGGGGGGGGGTGCTTGGGTATTTATATTGGGGAGGTGAGGGCTTTGCTTGGGGTAGGGGACAAGAAATAGACTAGGATTAGGAAACAAAGAGGGAAAAGATCTAGAAACAAATCGGAATAAACGGAATAACGAAACGGGATCAAATCCTACTAGGATTTGTAAAAGAATAGGAAACCTGGGCTCCCTGGCCCCCTAGGTGTGTGCGTGCGATGGCCTTGGCCTTGGCCTTGGCCGGTGGCTGGTCGGCGGCTTGGGCCTAAGGCGCTGCATATTTTTTTTAACAAAATTTCACAGAACTAAAACAAAAACAAAATAATTAAAACTTTTATATAGGCATATAATATATCAAAATTTGCAGAAAAATATTTCCTACAAGATGAACATTATTCTACTGTCAAATAAAATCCACACAAATTTTGATAATTCGCACAGTGCTACTGGTCCAATAAAAATCATTTTTTAAATACCAAAATGACTTCAAATTAATTTCTCTCCAATTTTCTGATGTAGGGAATCATGTTACCCTATTTTCCATATATTTTGTTTTTGGAGAAAAATAATTTGAATAAAACTCAAATAACTCCAATTTGGAAATAAATTCAAAAGAACTTTGAATTTAATTCTTTTAAAACTCCCAACTCATATTTCATATGTTTTGAAGAAGTCATTTTATCTTCGCTCGTGAAAATCATTGAGTTGCATAAAGTTTCAGAATTGGAAAATATTTTCAACACCCCTTGTCATTTAAATAAATGGAAGAAGTCATGTCATCTTCTCTCCAGGGTTTTGTGATGAAAAGAATTTGAATTCCCGGAGATCATAAAAGAAAAATGAAAGTTTGGGAAAGTCCTTTAATTCCCTCTCATTTAACCTTCAAAAAGTTTCGAATTTCACTCAATTTCACTCAATCATTCAGACAACAATCAAACAAACAATCAAAACTATTTATGTGTTTATAACATTTCAAAATTTAGAATTTTGGGATGTTACATGATACAAGACAAAGCATTGAGCGCCAAGTACAACGACTCGCGACCAAGCTCAACGTCAACAAGCAACCCATGGTCTTCAACATTGGTGATCTAGTATGGCTACACCTTCGCAAGGACCGCTTCCCCAACGAATGCAAGTCCAAGCTTCTCCCTCGAGCCGATGGACCTTTCAAGGTGCTAGCACGCTACAACGACAACGCCTACAAGATCGACCTACCACGAGACAAGTATAATGTGAGCAATATCTTCAACGTTAAGGACCTCGCGCCGTACCATGGTGATGAAGATCTTGATCCGAGGTCGGATCTTTCACAAGGGGGGGGGGAGAGATGATGCGGAGCATCCTTCGGTCATCCCCATGGACCTTCCATCAACTATCCAAGCTCCAAGTGGACCCATGACAAGAGCAAGAGCTCGTGCTATTCAATCCGAGGTGACATCACTCCTATTCGATTTCCCTTTTCCTTCCAGTGAGACATGGCTACTACCTAAGTCCGAGACACTATGCGTGATCAGGTACAACGTTCAAGCCAAGGAACTAGGAGCTGAAGAAGAAACGACAGGCGTCAACTCTCTGGACAGCTCGGAACTTCCGGCCCGCCCGAAGCTTCCGGCCTCCGACAACATCGACCAGCCCGGGCGTGCCAACTTTCTAGTTAGCACGGAACCAGCCCGGAACCCGCCCCGGAACTTCCGGCCCCCGGAACTTCCGGCCCGCCCGGACCATCCGGCCCCCGGAAGCCAGCCCAACTCCACCCGCGCCAACTCTCGGCTTTGGCCGGACCCTGCCCGGACCTTCCGGCCCCGGAACTTCCGGCCTAGCCCTGAACTTCGGGCCCTGCCTGCGAGCAGCCACCTGGCCCGAGGCCCGTGTATCCTTTCGTCCCGCAAACTATAAATACTCTCCCACCTCCTCCTAGTTAGGGTTAGCATTGGTTTTGCTCATCTTTGGTGTGAGAGCCCTTGCTCATCCACTTGGTACTTCTCCTCGGAGTTCACGACCTCTTCGGAGAAGATCCCTCAAGCGGATTCAAGACCCCCTCTAGGGTGGACCCCATCAAGACCTCCTATCGGAGAAGATCGGCTACTCGTGTATCTTTCCTTTGTTGATTTTGAATCTTGTGCTACCTTATGTGTTCGGTGATCTAGCCCTTGTGTAATCGAAACTTGTCAGTTTAGTGTTCCTCTTGTGTGTGTTTCCTTGTGTTCTTCCGCTCGTTCATCGCGTGATGTAGGGTGTAACCCTAGAACGTCGATCTTTCACGTTTGTAGTGGATCCTACAGGGAATCACGAAGAACACGCGGAAGAACAAAGGGAAACACGGAGGAAACGAGAGAGGGATCACTTAACCAACAAGGAATCAATCACAGAAGTGCTAGATCACCGAACACAAAGAGATACATATGATCCACAATCAACAAAGGTAAGGATACACGAGTAGCCGTTCTTCTCCGAGAGGAGGTCTTGATGGGGTCCACCCAAGAAGGGGGTCTTGAATCCGCTTGGGGGATCTTCTCCGTAGAGGTCCTGAGCTCCGAGGAGAAGTAACCAAGTGGATGAGCAAGGCTCTCACACAAACATGAGCTAAACCAAAGCTAACCCTAACTAGGAGGTGGGGGAGTTCTATTTATAGTCTTAGTGCAAATGGGGGCGAAGTGAAGGGGTACATGGGCCTCATGCCCGAGCCCTGTGCGCAGACAGGCCGGTTGTTCCGGTCGAGGTGGCGGTTGTACCGCTGGCGATCCAGGGAGAGCGGAAGTACCGGTCGGGGAAGGCGGTTCTACCGCCGGGGTCAGGTGTTGGCTTCTGCAGCTGGTCGTCGGGGTCCCCAGCGGTTGTACCGGTCGTGGGGCCGGTTGTTCCGGTAATATGGGAATTACCGGTACATCCGGTGCTGTACCGGCCTTGCACCGCTTGATCACCGAATGGCGGCCGGTTGTTGGGCGGTAGTAGGCCGGTTGTTCCGCCCGGCCGGTTGTTGGGCGGTTGTACCGGTCCTTCCAGGTTGGGCCGAATGCTTCCTTGATCTTGATGTCCGTCTTGCACCGTTCCTTTTCCTGGGTTGCTTACCTGGTACCTGAGCACACAAAGCATCTCCGTTTGAGGTAGTAGCCATGTCTCAAGTGGGTCATAGTGAAGTTCAACAAGGAGAGAGTTAACCTCGGATTGAATAGCACGTGCTCGAGCTCTCGTCGTGGGTCCTTGTGGGGTTGGATGTGTCGATGTAGAGTCCATGGGGATGATGGAAGGATGCTCCGCATCATCTCCCCTCCCTTGGGAAAGATCCGACCTTGGATCAAAATCTTCATCACCATGGAAAGGCGAGAGGTCTTTGATGTTGAAGATGTCGCTCATGGTGTACTTGTCTCGTGGGAGTTCAATCTTGTAGGCGTTGTCGTTGTAGCGTTGATGAGGACATCAATACCATTGTTACACCCACAGCCCCTACTGCTACATATACTGGACCAATTACTAGAGCTCGCGCACGCCAATTAAATTATCAGGTACTTTCGTTTCTTGGTAATGATTCTAATGTTCATGAGAATATGATGCTGCCTAAATTGGATACATTTGTTTTGCTTACAAATGAAGGCCCTAGCTTGGAGAAGGATGGACATTGGAGCAAGAACAAGCATGAAGATAATGCCATGCGCAAGGGGAACAAGAACGGAGTTACAAGTGATGATTTCAGGACTTTGAAGCCACCATAATGGGTGCATGAAGCCTTGGACGAAATATACAAGATGCTACTTCATAAATGTCGTCCCGAGGCTATTCTAGGTGCTGCGTCACCTTATTAGTGGGCCAGGCCCATGTAATTTCGAAATACTTAAGTATAGGCTGTTTTTAGAGTCCGTATGTGTGGGGAAACAAGAGTTAGGGTTGATTTCGGACCCCTCCACCAAGGGCCACGAAATTCCCCCCCTCTTCCTCCATATATACAGCCCTTAGGGCACCGTTTAGACCTTGGGTTTTGTTTAGATTAAAAGTTCGCCATAGCTGCAACTTCGCGTACTTCGTTTGTGTTCAACGACTGGAAAGGCGCCACAGTAACCCCACCTTGATCAATAAAGCTTTCATCTTATATTCGCAATATCCAGATTGCAATCTCAGTTTCTTGCTTGTTCTTCGTTTGCTCGCAGGAAACAGGCCCTCGTGGTCGTTGATCGTGCTCGGCGTGGTCAATAACCCTCGGAAGTTGGTTTAGCGATTGCTAAGGCGCGACGTCTCGCGACGATCGTAGTCGGATCGTCAAGGTCGACTCCACGAAACGATAGCCATCATCTCATCGAAACATCGGGACACCTTTGCCTCTATCAAGTGGTATCAGATTTCCAGGTTGCTCGGTGAGATTTTCCAGTTTTTCGTAGTTTAGATCGAGTCTGTTCTTCATACCTATTGTCCACGAAAAAGCCACAAAAAAAATTAGGGTTAGTTCATCATATCCGAACCAATCTGAGCCTTTGCATAATCTTTTTAGGGTTTTGCTTTGTTGAATTTGCGGTTGCATCGTCGTGTCAAGTTGCTGGTCTTAGAGTCTAGTCTTTTAGAGTTTGAGTTCGGTCATAAGTTGTCACGCCGCATTGCCGCACCATCATCATCGCCTTGCCATCTACCACCATTGCTTTTCCGCCACCGCTCTGAATCCGTATCCATATACCACCACCAATCCGTATCCATATACCACCACCGCTACCATATACCACCACCGCTGTCATATACCACCACCATATATCCACCACCAATCCGAAGTTTTCTCATATTAGGTTTGTTTTGAGATCCATCTAGTTTCCGTTTCGTGTTTCCTTGCGGAGTAGGTTTCGAAAAAAAATTCCAAAACGTGCTTGTCAAAAAAATTTCGGCTACCCTATTTTTAGGTGTTTCTAAGTGGATTGAGACATCGCCGTTATAGAAAATTTTTTGACCTGTTTCAGTTTTTGGGTCAGGCAGTCAAAAAAAAATTTTGGTCGAAAAATTTCGTGCCCATCTGTCGGTTTGACACAGGAAGAGTTTTGAGACACTCGCCATTATAGTGATTTTTCGCAAAAAAAAAAAAACAGCACAAAAAAAAAGAGCGCAAAAAAAAAAAATAAGAGCGAAAAATTTTTTTTCCAGAGTGTGCTTTTCCGTTGTTTCCGTGCAGCGCCGTGATTTTGTTAGTGTTCTAGGCTCGCGTCTCTAGCACGGTCTAGCCTAGGACCAGACAAGACTCGTCGTTGAGCGTTTATTCAACTTTGCATCTCTGAATTGATTATTGCTGACCATTTTTGCTACCATATTATAAGCCTTCCCAGCTCCACATACATCTACATCGTGCGTTTGACTCTCCACAGTAATCGCTCTATCCAAGCTTTGAGAGTTTTGACTACATCGGTTGCCGATCACTTTCTTCTTTGGGTAAGAACTGGTAAGAATTTGAGATTTGCTTGACGGATTTGTGATATCCACCACACCACCACCACCACTTCCTAGTAGTCTGTCGAATCATATTCTTGTGTGTTTCTATTGCTGCTAACCATGGCAGGATCACAAGCCGACGAGACCGACCGGGAGAACATGACAAACAAAGCGCTACATGATAAGTTTCAACAAATGATGAGTGGGCAGGTGGACGATGTGCTAAATAGATTTGAAGAGGCCATGGAGAAGATAGATGGCATTGAGAAGGCGTTCGAAACGAAGCTCGATAACAAGTTTAATGAATTGCTCGCGCGTCTACCACCACCACCACCGGCTGCACCTAACGCACCTCTACTACAACAACACGGACTACCTCCACATCGCGAAACAGCCCTCCGCCGAGCTTCCCGTGTCCCTCTTCACCGCCAAGCTGCTGGTGCTGCTGTTGATATACGTGGCTCCTGCTGCTGCGGTGGGGAGGATGATTATGTGAGAGCTTACGAGGATGAGGTTGATCAACATCGAACTACGTGCAACCACCAGCACCACAACCACCAGGTCGTCCACATGCAAATAATGGCGATGTTGGGCTCCCCTTCAGTACGAGATCATGACCATCTCCCTAAACTGAAATTGAATATTCCACCATTTGAGGGTAGATATGTTCTGATATATATCTTACTTGGGAATTAGAAACTGAACAACGATTTACATGTTTACAATATCCCGAGGAGAGACGTGTTCTGCTGCTTTGTTTGTGCTTTCACTAGCTTTGCATGTGTTTGCTGGTCCGAACATTGTAGATTATATCCTGTTCCAGCTACTTGGGCTGCTTTGAAAACTGCTATGCGTACTCGTTGGGTTCCACCATATTATCAACGTGAATTACTTCAAAATTGCAGCGCTTAAGACAAGGAAAAATTCGGTAGAAGAATATTATCGGGAATTACAAATTGGCTTGATTAGATGTGGTATTGTTGAGGAGAATGAAGCTATGCTTGCACGTTTTTCGGGTGGATTAAATAGAGAGATTCAGACCATTCTAGACTACAAGGATTATAATAATATCACTCGATTATTCCATCTTGCTTGTAAAGCTGAACGTGAAGTGCAGGATCGATGTGCCTTGGCGCGGACTAACTTTTCTGCAGGTCGACCTTCATCATGGACACCACGTGCATCATCTACTTCCACACGTTCTACCACACCGCACCTCCGTCGGCTGCCACCTCCAACCGTGATACAAGAAAGCAGGCACAACCACCACTATCGCCAAGAGTACACTGCTGGGCCTACAGAGCTCTTCTTCTTCCATGGCGTCAACAGGGCACACAAGTGATATTATTTGTCGTCGTTGTAAGGGAAGAGGACATTTTATGAGAGAATGCACATCTCAGCGTGTGATGATTGCTACGAGGATGGTGGGTATGAGTCTGCTAGTGACTATGATGAAGAGACTTTGGCTCTTATTACACATGAAGAACACGGTGGAGATGATTCGATCTGAGACGCAATACATGGCTGTGAAGATCTTGACAGGTATGAATGTTTAGTTGCTCAACGTGTTTTGAGTGTGCAGGTTACACAAGCTGAGCAAAATCAGAGGCATAACTTGTTCCATACAAAGGAGTTGTGAAGGAACGTTCTATTCAGCGTCATCATAGATGGAGGGAGCTGCAACAACTTGGCTAGCATGGATATGGTGGAGAAGCTTTCTCTCACCACAAGACCACATCCACATCCTTACTACATCCAATGGTTCAACAACAGCGGCAAGGTTAAGGTAACACGATTGTTCGTGTGCATTTTAGTATCTCTACATATGCTGATTATGTTGATTGTGATGTGGTACCTATGCAAGCATGTTCCTTATTACTTGGTAGACCATGGCAATTTGATAAAATTCTGTACACCATGGTAGAAACAATCAGTATACTCTTGTTCACAAGGATAAAAATATTACTTTGCTTCCTATGACTCCTGATTCCATTTTGAAAGATGATATTAATAGAGCTAATAAAGCAAAACAGGAGAAAAATAAGAGTGAAAATCAGATTGTGGCAAAAGAATTTGAGCAACAAATGAAGCCTAATAATAAACCATCTAATGTTGCTTCTGAAATTAAACTGAAAAGTGCATGTTTATTTGCCACCAAATCTGATATTGATGAGCTAGATTCTAGCAAATCTGTTTGCTATGCTTTTGTGTGCAAAGAGGCATTATTTTCATTCGAGGACGTGCCTTCCTCTTTGCCCCTCGCTGTCACTAACATTTTGCAGGAGTTCGCTGATGTCTTCCCACAAGACGTGCCACCGGATTACCACCTATTCGAGGGATTGAGCATCAAATTGACTTCATTCCGGTGCATCGCTACCCAACCGCGCACCATACCGTACCAATCCAGAGGAGACGAAGGAGATTATGCGTCAAGTAAAGGAGCTGCTCGACAAAGGTTATATCGCGAATCTCTTAGTCCTTGTGCTGTTCCTATTATACTAGTGCCTAAAAAGGATGGTACGTCGGCGTATGTGTGTTGATTGTAGAGGCATTAATAATATTACTATTCGTTATCGTCATCCTATTCCTAGGCTAGATGATATGCTTGATGAATTAAGTGGCTCTACAATATTCTCCAAAGTTGATTTATGTAGTGGATACCATCAAATTCGTATGAAATTGGGAGATGAATGGAAAACAACATTTAAAACTAAGTTTGGATTATATGAGTGGTTAGTCATGCCTTTTGGGTTAACTAATGCACCTAGTACTTTCATGAGATTAATGAACAAAGTTTTACGTGCTTTCATTGGACGATTTGTGGTAGTTTACTTTGATGATATACTGATTTATAGCAAATCTTTGGAAGAACATTTGGAACATTTACGTGCTGTTTTTAATGCTCTACGTGATGCACGTTTGTTTGGTAACCTTGGGAAGTGCACCTTTTGCACCGACCGAGTATCTTTTCTTGGCTATGTTGTTACTCCACAGGAATTGAAGTTGATAAAGCCAAGATTGAAGCTATTGAGAGTTGGCCGCAGCCCAAAACGGTCACACAAGTGAGGAGTTTTCTTGGACTCGCTGGTTTCTATAGGCGTTTTGTGAGAGACTTTAGCACCATTGCTGCACCTCTCAATGAGCTTACAAAGAAGGATGTGCCTTTTGTTTGGGGTACCGCATGGGAAGAAGCCTTCACGGTATTGAAAGATAAGTTGACACATGCTCCTTTACTCCAACTTCCGACTTTAATAAGACTTTTGAGCTTGAATGTGATGCTAGTGGAATTGGATTAGGAGGTGTGTTATTACAAGATGGCAAACCTGTTGCATACTTTTCTCGAAAAATTGAGTGGGCCTAGTCTGAACTATTCTACTTATGACAAAGAATTATATGCTCTTGTTAGGACTTTAGAGACATGGCAACATTATTTATGGCCCAAAGAATTTGTTATACATTCGATCATGAATCTTTGAAACATATTAAAAGTCAAGCTAAACTGAATCGTAGACATGCTAAATGGGTTGAATTCATTGAGACTTTCCCTTATGTCATTAAACACAAGAAGGGTAAAGAAAATGTTATTCTGATGCTTTGTCTCGTCGATATACTATGCTTTCACAACTTGACTTCAAAATATTTGGTTTGGAGACCATCAAAGATCAATATGTGCATGATGCTGATTTTAAAGATGTAATGCAGAATTGTAAAGAGGGAAGAACATGGAACAAGTTCGTTATTAATGATGGTTTTGTGTTCCGTGCTAACAAGCTATGCATTCCTGCTAGCTCTGTTCGTCTTTTGTTGTTGCAGGAGGCGCATGGAGGAGGATTAATGGGACACTTTGGCATGAAGAAGACGGAGGATATACTTGCTACACATTTCTTTTGGCCAAAGTTAAGACGGGATGTTGAGCGTTTTGTAGCTCGCTGCACTACATGTCAAAAAGCTAAGTCACGACTCAATCCTCATGGTTTATATATGCCTTTGCCTGTGCCTAATGTTCCTTGGGAGGATATATCTATGGACTTTGTTTTAGGTTTACCTCGAACAAAGAAGGGGAGGGATATCATATTTGTTGTCGTGGATAGATTCTCGAAAATGGCACACTTTATACCATGTCATAAAAGCGATGATGCTGTTAATGTTGCTGATTTGTTCTTTCATGAAATTATTCGCTTGCATGGTGTGCCAAATACTATTGTTTCAGATCGTGATACTAAATTTCTTAGCCACTTTTGGAGATGTTTATGGGCTAACTTGGGGACTAAACTGCTTTTAGTACTACTTGTCACCCCAAACTGATGGACAAACTGAAGTAGTCAATAGAACATTGTCTACTATGCTTAGGGCTGTTTTGAAGAATAATAAGAAAATGTGGGAAGAATGCTTGCCTCATATTGAATTTGCTTATAATCGTTCATTGCATTCTACTACTAAGATGTGCCCTTTTGAAATTGTGTATGGCTTCCTACCTCGTGCACCTATTGATTTGTTGCCTCTTCCATCTTCGGAGAAGGTTAATTTTGATGCTAAAGAACGTGCTGAATTGATTTTAAAAATGCATGAGTTAACTAAGGAAAACATTGAGCGTATGAATGCTAAATATAAACTTGCTGGAGATAAGGGTAGAAAACATGTTGTCTTTGCACCTGGAGATCTTGTTTGGTTACATTTGCGTAAGGATAGGTTTCCTAATTTGCGCAAATCAAAGCTAATGCCACGTCTTGATGGTCCATTTAAGGTGTTAGAGAAAATAAATGATAATGCATATAAACTTGAGCTGCCTGCAGATTTTGGGGTTAGTCCCACTTTTAACATTGCAGATTTGAAGCCTTATTTGGGTGAGGAATATGAGCTTCCGTCGAGGACGACTTCATTTCAAGAAGGGGAGGATGATGAGGACATCAATACCATTGTTACACCCACAGCCCCTACTGCTACATATCTTGGACCAATTACTAGAGCTCGCATGACGCCAATTAAATTATCGGTACTTTCGTTTCTTGGTAATGATTCTAATGTTCATGAGAATATGATGCTGCCTAAATTGGATACATTTGTTTTGCTTACAAATGAAGGCCCTAGCTTGGAGAAGGATGGACATTGGAGCAAGAACAAGCATGGAGATAATGCCATGCTAAGGGGAACAAGAACGGAGTTACAAGTGATGATTTCAGGACTTTGAAGCCACCATAATGGGTGCATGAAGCCTTGGACGAAATATACAAGATGCTACTTCATAAATGTCGTCCCGAGGCTATTCTAGGTGCTGCGTCACCTTATTAGTGGGCCAGGCCCATGTAATTTCGAAATACTTAAGTATAGGCTGTTTTAGAGTCCGTATGTGTGGGGAAACAAGAGTTAGTGTTGATTTGGACCCCTCCACCAAGGGCCACGAAATTCCCCCTCTTCCTCCATATATACAGCCCTTAGGGCACCGTTTAGACCTTGGGTTTTGTTTAGATTAAAAGTTCGCCATAGCTGCAACTTCGCGTGCATTTCGTTTGTGTTCAACGACTGGACAAAGCGCCACAGAACCCCACCTTGATCAATAAAGCTTTCATCTTATATTCGCAATATCCAGATTGCAATCTCAGTTTCTTGCTTGTTCTTCGTTTGCTCGCAGGAAACAGGCCCTCGTGGTCAGGTTGATCGTGCTCCGGCGTGGTCAATAACCCTCGGAAGTTGGTTTAGCGATTGCTAAGGCGCGACGTCTCGCACGATCGTAGTCGGATCGTCAAGGTCGACTCCCACAGAAACGATAGCCATCATCTCATCGAAACATCGGGACACCTTTGCCTCTATCAAGCGTGCTAGCACCTTGAAGGGTCCATCGGCTCGAGGGAGAAGCTTGGACTTGCGTTTGTTGGGGAAGCGGTCCTTGCGAAGGTGTAGCCACACGAGGTCTCCAATGTTGAATGTCTTGGGCAGCTTGTTGACGTTGAGCTTGGACGCTAGTCGTTGTACTTGGCGCTCGATGGTGTGCCTTGTATCCTCATGCATCTTCTTGATGTAGCTTGCTCGTGCATCGCATCCATGTTGGTGCGCTCTTGTAGAGGGAGAGGTAGAATGTCCAATGGGGACAACGGGTTGAAGCCATAGACGACCTTGAAGGGGGACTTGCCGGTAGTCGAATGTCTTGCACGGTTGTAGGCGTACTCGGCGATGGGTAGACATGCCTCCCACTCCTTGATGTTCTTCTTGATCAACACACGAAGTAGAGTGGATAGTGTCCGGTTCGTCACTTCCGTTTGGCTGTCGGTTTGAGGATGGTATGCGGATGAGAACAAGAGCTTGATGCCGAGCTTGGCGCATAGCGTCTTCCAAAAGTAACTCAAGAACTTGACGTCGCGTCGGAGACGATTGTCTTTGGTACACCATGGAGGCGCAAGATTTCCCTACAAAAGAGATTTGCAACATGTGAAGCATCGTCTATCTTATTGCACGGAATGAAATGTGCCATCTTAGAAAATCGGTCCACAACGACAAACACGGAATCCTTTCCATTTTGAGTCCTAGGCAAACCAAGTACAAAATCCATACTAATGTCTTCCCATGGTTGATAAGGAATAGGAAGAGGCATGTAAAGACCATGAGATTGAGCTTTAGACTTAGCTTTGCGACATGTATAGCATCGGGTGGTGAAGCGTGAGACGTCGCGGAACATCTTGGGCCAAAAGTAGTTCTTGGAGAGCGCGGCGAAGGTCTTGTCGCGTCCAAAGTGTCCCATGAGTCCACCTCCATGAGCCTCTTGCAAAAGTAGCAAACGAAGAGAAGACTCGGGAATGCATAGTTTGTTAGCTCTCATAAGATAACCATCCTTGATGTAATATTGTTCCCAAGATGTACGTGTCAAACATTTAGCATAATGAATAGCAAAAGATGGATCATTAGCATATAAGTCTTTTATGTGCTCAAAACCAATAACATTCAACTCAAGTTTAGTCACAAGCGTGCATATGCGTGAAAGTGCATCGGCAACTACATTTTCCTTACCCTTAATGTACTTGATCACATATGGGAAAGATTCAATAAATTCACTCCATTTGGCATGACGCTTGTTCAACTTAGTTTGACCTTTTAAGTACTTAAGCGTTTCATGATCGGTATGGATGACAAACTCATGAGGTCTAAGATAATGTTCCCAAACATGTAGGACACGCACTAAAGCATACAATTCTTTGTCATATGTGGGATAGTTAAGTTGAGCACCGGAGAGTTTTTCACTAAAATATGCAATGGCTCGTTTTTCTTGCATCAAAACTCCGCCAATTCCGGTACCACTTGCATCACAATGAACCTCAAAAGTTTTATGAAAGTTAGGCAAAGAAAGAATCGGAGCATGAGTAAGCAAAGACTTGAGCTCATCAAAAGCGGTGGATTGCAGAGATCCCCAAACAAAAGGATTATTCTTCTTACTCAAACCATGCAAAGGGGCGGCAATAGTGCTAAAGTTTTTCACAAAGTGACGATAAAAACCCGCAAGACCAAGAAAACTTCGCACTTGTTGCAAATTGGTGGGTTGGGGCCAAGTTTTAATTGCTTCAATTTTAGTTTCATCAACATGGACACCCTTGGAAGAGACAACGAAACCCAAGAAAACCACTTTGTCAACGCCAAAAGTGCATTTTTTCAAGTTCGCATAAAGGCTTTCCTTGCGAAGAGTTTGCAACACAGATTTTACATGATTGATGTGCTCTTTCATGGTTTTGCTAAACACAAGAATATCATCAAAGTAAACCACAACGAAGATTCCAATGTAAGGTCTAAGCACATGATGCATAAGACGTACGAAAGTTCCGGGTGCTTCCGACAAACCCATAGGCATCACTAACCACTCATACAAGCCAAATTTGGTTTTGAAAGCAGTTTTCCATTCATCACCTTCTTGAATGCGTATTTGATAATAGCCACTTTTAGGATCAATTTTTGAGAAAAAGTTGGCTCCACTAAGTTCATCAAGCATATCATCTAAGCGAGGAATTGGATGCCTATAGCGGACGGTGATAGCATTTATAGGTCTACAATCGGAACACAAGCGAAAACTTCCATCGGGCTTAGGCACAAGTATAAAGGGAATGGCACAAGGGCTTAAGCTTTCACGTACATGACCGTTGTCGATTAGTTGTTGTACTTGCCGTTGAATCTCCTTGGTTTATTCGGGATTGACACGGTATGGAGCTTTGTTTGGAAGTGGCACTCCGGGGATGAGGTCGATTCGATGCTCAATGCCTCGTAGAGGAGGTAGACCCGGAGGTAGCTCATTGGGGAAAACATCTTGAAATTCCTGCAAAAGAGATTGAAACACCAAAGGTAGCTCGTGAATGGTGTTAGTTTTTGGTTCTCCATCCTTGCACACAAGGACAAAGTGCATCACACTCGATGGGTTCTCACACACTTCTCTCATCTCACTTTTGGTGGCAAATAGGATGAGGTTTTTCTCTATAGGCGAAGAGGCGCTCAAGTGTGGTTTGTGGCTCACTCACTTTTTGGTGGATCACTTTCTCACTCTTGTCTCTATGATGGGTGGCTTGCTTGTCGGCTATCACTTGAGTAGGAGACATAGGTCGTAGCACATATTCCTTCCCTTTCATCTTGAAGCTATGGTGATTGGTGCGACCATTGTGGATGACACCACGGTCGAATTTCCATGGTCGACCTAGAAGTAGGTGGCAAACGGTCATTGGGACCACATCACACTCCAACATGTCTTCATAAGCACCAATTTTGAAGGAGACTTGGACCGTATGCTCGACTCGTATAGTGCCGGAGTCACTTAGCCATTGAACCTTATAGGGGTGCGGGTGCTTCCTCTTGACCAATTGAAGTTTGGAACATAGTTCTTCACTTGCCAAGTTGTGGCAACTACCTCCATCGATGATGACCTTGACAGATCTTCCGTTGATGCCGGCCTTTGTGTGGAAGATGTGGCATCTTTGGTCGTCTTCTTGTTGATGTTGAAGAGTCAAGACCTTGGAGACAACGAGAGCGGGGCTCGAATCCTCATCGCAAAAGACTTGATCATCTTCATCTTCGTTCACTCGCCGGTGCATGGCCACTTGCTCAAGGGCATCCATCTCCTCATCACTCATTGAGTCATATGTGCCGTCGTCGTTGAGGATCATGGTGCGCTTGTTGGTGCATTCGTAGGACTTGTGGCCTTGGCCGCCGCAAGTGAAACACTTGAAGGAGCTTGTTTTGATGGTCTCATCGGTCGGAGTAGATGATGAAGCACGCGGCTTGAAGTTGCTTGTAGTAGGAGGAGGACGACTTGAACTTGTTGAATTTCTCTTGTAACTCGACTTGTCGTCGTTGTTTGTAGAAGGTTTGGTTGATGTAGATGTTGGAGGAGGTGTTGAAGCTTGGTTGTTGGAGAAGCCGAGGTCTTGGGCGAGTACTTGGCGTACTTGAAGTCATCTTGCACTTGACGTTCCGCCTTTGTAGCTTGATGCACGAGCTCAATGAGGGTGGAGTATGGTTGGAAGTCGGCGATCTTCTTGATGGGATGATTGAGTCCATTCAAGAAACATGCCATAGTTTGCTCATCATCTTCCTTGACATTGGCTCGAATCATGGCTATCTCCATTTCCTTGTAGTATTCTTCAACACTCTTTGTTCCTTGCTTGAGAAGTTGGAGTTTCTTGAAGAGGTCGCGGTTGTAGTAGGTTGGCACAAAACGTGCTCGCATGACATCCTTCATTTGAGCCCAAGTGGTGATTGGAGGTTCACCTCTTGCTTGTCGTCGCTCAATGATTTGTTCCCACCATATGAGCACATAGTCTTGGAACTCAAGTGATGACATAGCGATTTTCTTCGCTTCATCGTAGTTGTGCAACCGGAAGATTTTGTCAACCTTCAATGCCCATGAGAGGTAGTCTTCGGGGTCATTGCTTCCATTGAACTTGGGCATGGTGAATTTTAGCTTTCCGTAGCGTTGCTCTTCATTGTGTTGTTGGCGATGTTGATGATGACGCCCTTGACGTGGATTGCAATCGTCTTCATGTTGCTCTTGGCGTGGAGGAAGACCATGATCAACTTGCTCTTGTTGAACTTGAGGTTGAAGTGGAGCTTGACGAGCTTGTGGAGGAGCTTGAGGAACTCGACGTTGTCCATGAGGTTGGTAGTTCCTATCTTGGATTTCTTCTCGAAGGGCTTCCTCTTGGTTGCGCCGTTCGCGATTGCGGTTGGCGAAGGCTTGACTTGATTCTTGAAGGGCACGTTGCGCCTCAAGAGCTTGCGCTTCACGTTGTTGTTGTTGAAGACGTTGAGCCTTGGCGCCTTGTTAAATCTTTGGGGTAGACGCGCTCGTTCTTCCTCTTGGCGCCGTAGTCGTTGTCGTTCTCGAGCTTGAGCAAAAGCGTCTTGGTTTGATTGAGGATGAGGGACTTGCTCATCAACTTGCTCTTGTGAATGCTTGTCATGTAGCGAGTTGCGAGATGCATGACGGTCTTGACGTGCGGCACGACGAAGAGTGTTCGAAGTAGGTGTACTTGAGTCGTAGAAGGTGTCGTCGGAGTGTCTACTCGAGCGGCTCCGTCTTGAGGATGAAGAAGTGGAATGATGCCGGTTTCTCATCAAAGCGCGGATTTCGTCCATTCTTGCATCATTCTCTTGCTTGTGAGCATCGAACTTGTTGTCGAAGTAGTCTCTTGTACGTTGTTCGGAGAGTCGCAAGTCGGTGGCGAGGTTGTCGATGCGGTCGCTCATTGCTTGTTGTTCTTGGTGCAACGCTCGTTGTGCACCAAAGAGGTGATTCTTGGTGACGTATGATGACATGCCGTCGTCTTGTTCTATGAAGAGTGGGTTGGTAGAAGTACTTGGCCTATCCATCATTCCAAGCAAAAATGTGAGTGGTAGAAGGAGAAGAACTTATACCAATGTACCTTTGACCGATGTTGATGATGAATCAAGTTCACTCAAATGCGGACAATGAAATAGCACTATTGGTACCAATCCTTGTCGGTTCTCACACCTACACAAATAAAAGCTTATGGTGGAGCTTGGTGAGGATGGTGGCACAAAATTTGATGCAATTGTAAGTGAGCGTCAATAATGTTGGAGAAGGTACACAAATTTGCAAATGCAACAAGTAGACCAAGCAACTAGTGGTACACGGAAACACACACGCAAATAGATAAGTGGGATTGTGCAAACCAAAAGTGAGCCAAAATGTGGAATCCACGAAAATGCTCTTGTTGCACAAAACTAGAGAGACGCTAGCACGATTGCACCATTGGCGGATACGGAACTTGTGCACAACCTACTATGCAAAAATGCAACTATCTCTATCCCACGTATGCTATATGCATGGTATTTCGGTGCTATGATCCAAGATGATCCGATATGACAATCTTAATGTAGTATGATGCTTTGGTTCTTGCTCATGAGCTCTTTGCTTATCTTTCCTCTTTGCTTAAAAGCTTGTGTGGCTCTTTCACTTTTGAGCTCTTTTTTTCATGCAAAACTTCACGAACCAAGATAGCAATTGTGTATGCTATGACAACTTTGTGACACACAAATGGATCCCAAGACATGCACCACGGTGGTATGGTATGTATGCTATGGAGTATGATCACTAAAGTGCACAAGTCACGTTGCCGGCAATACTCAACGGCTAGTCTCGATGGGTAAGCAACGCAAAAGTAAGGCTATGTGGTTATCAATGCAATTGCGAGAGATGACAAAGATGTCGTCGAGGTTACCGTCCTTGACGATGATGAGTCCTTGGCGAAGATGAGCGGTGGTGATGTTGACGTTGAACCGTACCTATATAGCCGAAACACAATAGGACACGGGAACCACAACTCAAATTCTCAAAGACCAAAAGAAAAAATGGTGGAAACGGAAAAGTGGTGGTGGATGGGGGATGTCAATAGCTTCTCAACGAGCTAAAGAACGCGAAAATCGGACTTCGGATGTGGAAGTTATGCTGAAAATGGTGAAACTCAGAATGCTGAAATTGACCTGGGCGGTAGTACCGCTCGGACGGACGGTTGTACCGCTCGAGGTACTCAGCGGTGGTACCGCTCGGAGGGGCGGTTGTACCGCTCGTGTCGGGATTCGACACAGAACGAAACGGGTCGCGATTTTGTAGCGGAAATGGAGGATTTCGGGGGCAAAATTGGGTGGATTTCGTGGATGGAAAGAGGTGGGGAGGGTGGGGAAAGCTAGATCCACACGCAGCAACACAAATCCATGGACCAAATCCAACAAAATTTCATCACACCAATCAAATCACAAAAAAAATTTGGGGGCTATTTTTGGTGGGGATTTTCGGATTTAGGACGAAAACAACAAAATCAAGCTAGAAAACACGGGGTAGGGGCTCCAAAAACGTGATCAACGTGGCTCATGATACCAAGATGATGTAGGGTGTAACCCTAGAACGTTGATCTTTCACGTTTGGAGTGGATCCTACGGGGAATCACGAAGAACACACGGAAGAACAAAGGGAAACACGGAGGAAATGAGAGAGGGATCACTTAACCAACAAGGAATCAATCACAGAAGTGCTAGATCACCGAACACAAAGAGATACATATGATCCACAATCAACAAAGGTAAGGATACACGAGTAGCCGTTCTTCTCCGAGAGGAGGTCTTGATGGGGTCCACCCTAGAAGGGGGTCTTGAATCCGCTTGGGGGATCTTCTCCGTAGAGGTCCTGAGCTCCGAGGAGAAGTAACCAAGTGGATGAGCAAGGCTCTCACACAAACATGAGCTAAACCAAAGCTAACCCTAACTAGGAGGTGGGGGAGTTCTATTTATAGTCTTAGTGCAAATGGGGGCGAAGTGAAGGGGTACATGGGCCTCATGCCCGAGCCCTATGTGCAGACAGGCCGGTTGTTCCGGTCGAGGTGGCGATTGTACCGCTGGCGATCCAGGGAGAGCGGAAGTACCGGTCGGGGAAGGCGGTTCTACCGCCGGGGTCAGGTGTTGGCTTCTGCAGCTGGTCGTCGGGGTCCCCAGAGGTTGTACCGGTCGTGGGGCCGGTTGTTCCAGTCATATGGGAATTACCGGTACATCCGGTGCTGTAACGGCCTTGCACCGCTTGATCACCGAATTGCGGCCAGTTGTTGGGCGGTAGTAGGCCAGTTGTTCCGCCCGGCCGGTTGTTGGGCGGTTGTACCGGTTCTTCCAGGTTGGGCCGAATGCTTCCTTGATCTTGATGTCCGTCTTGCACCATTCCTTTTCCTGGGTTGCTTACCTTGTACGTGAGGACACAAAGCATCTCCGTTTCAGGTAGTTGCCATGTCTCAAGTGGGTCAAAGTGAAGTTCAACAAGGAGAGAGTTAACCTCGGATTGAATAGCACGTGCTCGAGCTCTCGTCGTGGGTCCTCGTGGGGTTGGATGTGTCGATGTAGAGTCCATGGGGATGATGGAAGGATGCTCCGCATCATCGCGTTTTCCCCGTAGGATCCCCTCCAAACGTGAAAGATCTCCGATTAGGGTTCCACCCTACATCACCGCTTTTGCACAATGCACAAACCAAGATAGCAATTGTGTATATGCGGGAACAATCTTTTGTGACACAAGAGATGATACGATACCAAAATGATATGGTATGTATGCAATGGATGGTGTAGATCACTAATGTGCACAAGTAGCGTGACCCGGCAATACTCAAATGGCTAGTCTCGATATGCAAGTGACGCAAAATGGGCTAGGGGTTAACAATGCAATTGCAAGGGGAATATACAATGGTGTCGTCGAGGTTACCGTCCTTTGCGATGATGAGTGGCGGTGTTCTTGATGTAGATACCAAGATGATGGAGACTTGTCCCTAAGTAGCCGAAACACCTTAGGAAACGGAAAAACCGCGAACTCAAAATCTCAAATGACAAATGTCAAATGGTGGAAGCGTAATGCGGTGGTGGTTGCGGAAGCTCAATGGGATTGCGGAAATGCAATGGTGGTTTTGGAGTACGCAATGCGGAAGTGGGGTGTAAGGTGGTGGAGTATACACGGTGTCGGAGTTGCAAGCACGGTCCCTAAGTATCCTAAACACCTTAGGAGACACAACTCACAACACAAACAAAATTGGGTTAAGTTGGGATGGCGGAAGTGTATGGTGGGCAAGCCTATGCGGAAGTGGTGGTGGTGGTTGATGAGGAAGCAACCGTCCCTAAGTAGCTAAAACACCTTAGGAGACTCAAATCACGACTCAAACAACCACTGATATAGGGCAGAACCCTAGGTTGACGATCTTTCACGCTTGGAGAGAATCCCTACGAGGAACACGAAGAACGAGCGGAAGAACACGAGGGAAAACACGGGGAGAACGAGAGAGAGGTCACTCAACCGACAAGAAAACGAGCACACAAGTGCTAGATTATCAAACACATAGAGTGGCACAAGATTCAAGGACAACAAAGGGTAGGATACAAGGGTAGCTGTTCTTCTCCGAGAGGAGGTCTTGAGGGTCCACCCTAGGAGGGGTCTTGAATCCGCTTGGGGATCTTCTCCGTAGAGGTCCTGATCTCAAGGAGAAGTAGCCAAGTGGATGAGCAAAGGCTCTCACACCAAATATGAGCAAATCCAAAGCTAACCCTAACTAGGAGATGGAAGGGTCCTATTTATAGTCTTAGTGCAAATGGAAGTCAAAACGAAGGGTACATGGGCTTCAGCCAAGATCAGCGTCGGACGTCCGGAAGGCGCGGACGTCCGGAGGCTCGGGAGGGTTCGGTCGTCCGGACGCGTTCGGACGTCCGTCTATTCTTCTCTGCCGTACGTGTGTCGGTCGTCCGTAGCGGGCCGGTCGTCCGGGGCTTCAGGAGGGTCCGGACGTCCGGAGGCTGTCGGTCGTCCGTAGATCCGGCTCGGGTGATGGTCGTCCGGACGTCCGGTCAGCTCCGGTCGTCCGTAGGTTTGATTCGGTGACGAAGTTCCGGACGTCCGGAGGGCGTCGGACGTCCGTGGGAGGAATCGTCGGACGTCCGGAGGGGGTCGGACGTCGTGTCTCTGTAGCTTCAGCTTCATCCTTCTTCCACTTCGACATACTTGGGGTTCTCGCCGCCTTGGCTCTTGCAAGTAGTAGATCCTTGGTTCGCCTCCATGTACCGATAACGCATGAGTTTCGAATGAGGTAGTAGCCATGTCTCACGGGTAGAAATAAGAAGTTCGGATAGGAGCGAGTTCACCTTATCTTCAATAGCCTTAGCTCGGGCTCTTGTCATGGGTCCCGGTGGTGTTGAGGGAGATGTAGGCACGTCCGTGGGGATGAGTGAGGGCTGCTCGCATCATCTCCCCCTTGGGAGAGATCCGACTCGGATCAAAACTTCATCTCCATGGACAGGTGCAAGGTCCTTGACGTTGAAGATGTCGCCACGTTGTACTTGTCGCGAGGTATGTCGATTTTGTAAGCGTTGTCGTTGTAGCGTGCGAGCACTTTGAAAGGGCCATCGGCTCGGGGAGAAGTTTGACTTGCGTTCTTTGGGGAAGCGGTCCTTGCGAAGGTGTAGCCACACTTGATCGCCAATGTTGAAGACGATGGGTTGCTTGTTGGCGTTGAGCTTGTTTGCTTGGCGTTGTACTTGGCGCCAATTGTGTGCCTTGTATCTTCGTGCATCTTCTTGATGTAGCTTGCTCGCTCACTTGCATCCATGTTGGTGCGCTCTTGGAGAGGGAGTGGTAGAATGTCCAATGGGGACAACGGGTTGAAACCGTAGAGCGACCTCAAGGGGACTTGCCGGTAGTTGAATGTCTTGCACGATTGTAGGCGATTTCGGCGATGGGTAGACATGCTTCCCACTCCTTGATGTTCTTCTTGATCAAGACACGAAGTAGAGTGGATAGTGTGCGGTTCGTCACCTCCGTTTGGCCGTCGGTTTGAGGATGGTATGCCGAGGAGAACAATAGCTTGATTCCGAGCTTGGCGCATAGGGTCTTCAAAAGTAACTCAAAACTTGACGTCATGATCGGAGACGATTGTCTTTGGTACTCCATGGAGTCGCAAGATTTCCCTACAAAAGAGATTTGCAACATGTGAAGCATCGCTCTATCTTGTTGCAAGGAATGAAATGTGCCATCTTAGAAAATCTATCCACAACAACAAACACGGAATCCTTGCCATTTTGAGTCCTAGGCAAACCAAGTACAAAATCCATGCTAATGTCTTCCCATGGTTGATATGGAATAGGAAGAGGCATGTAAAGACCATGAGATTGAGCTTTAGACTTAGCTTTGCGACATGTATAGCATCGGTTGGTGAAGCGTTGTACGTCACGGAACATCTTGGGCCAAAAGTAGTTGTTGGAGAGCGTGGCAAATGTCTTGTCGCGTCCAAAGTGTCCCATGAGTCCGCCTCCATGAGCCTCTTGCAAAAGGAGTAAACGAAGAGAAGACTCGGGAATGCAAAGTTTGTTAGCTCTCATAAGATAGCCATCCTTGATGTAATATTGTTCCCAAGACGTGTCGCCAAACACTTAGCATAAGGAGAAGCAAAAGATGGATCATGCTCATACAAGTCTTTTATATGCTCAAAACCAATGACATTCAACTCAAGTTGGGTGACAAGCATGCATATTCGTGAAAGCGTCGGCAACTACATTCTCTTTACCCTTAATGTACTTGATCACATAAGGAAAAGATTCAATGAATTCACTCCATTTGGCATGACGCTTGTTCAATTTAGTTTGACCTTTGAGGTACTTAAGCGTTTCATGATCGGTATGGATGACAAACTCATGAGGTCTAAGGTAATGTTCCCAAACATGGAGCACACGCACTAAAGCATACAATTCCTTATCATAGATGGGATAATTAAGTTGAGCACCGGAGAGTTTTTCACTAAAATAAGCAATGGCTCGTTTTTCTTGCATCAAAACTCCGCCTATTCCGGTACCACTTGCATCACAATGAACCTCAAAAGTTTTGTCAAAATTGGGCAAAGCAAGAATCGGAGCATGAGTAAGCAAAGTCTTGAGCTTATCAAAAGCGGTTGATTGCAAAGTTCCCCAAACAAAGGGAGTATTCTTCTTGCTCAAAGCATGCAAAGGAGCTGCAATTGTGCTAAAATCTTTCACAAAGCGACGATAGAAACCCGCAAGACCAAGAAAACTTCGCACTTGTTGCAAATTGGTGGGTTGGGGCCAAGTTTTAATTGCTTGAATTTTAGATTCATCAACATGGACACCCTTTGAGGAAACAACAAAACCCAAGAAAACCACTTTGTCAACTCCAAATGTGCATTTTTTCAAGTTCGCATAAAGGCTTTCTTTGCGAAGAGTTTGCAACACAGATTTTACATGATTGATGTGCTCTTTCATGGTTTTGCTAAACACAAGAATATCGTCAAAGTAGACCACAACAAAGACTCCAATGTAAGGACGAAGTACATGATGCATAAGACGCACAAAAGTACCGGGAGCTTCCGAAAGACCCATAGGCATCACTAACCACTCATATAAACCAAATTTGGTTTTAAAGCAGTTTTCCATTCATCACCCTCTTGTATGCAGATTTGATAATAGCCACTTTTAAGATCAATTTTTGAGAAAAAGTTGGCTCCACTAAGTTCATCAAGCATGTCATCCAAGCGAGGAATGGGATGCCTATATCAAACGGTAATAGCATTGATAGGTCTACAATCGGAACACAAGCGGAAACTTCCATCGGGCTTAGGCACAAGAATAACCGGAATGGCACAAGGGCTTAGGCTTTCACGTACATGACCGTTGTCGATGAGTTGTTGTACTTGCCGTTGAATCTCCTTGGTTTCTTCCGGATTGACTCGGTATGGAGCTTTGTTTGGGAGAGGCGCCCGGGATGAGGTCGATTCGATGCTCAATGCCTCAAGAGGAGGTAGACCCGGAGGTAGCTCATCGGGAAAAACATCTTGGAATTCCTGCAAAGAGATTGAAACACCAAAGGTAGCTCGTGAATGGTGTTAGTTTTGGTTCTCCATCCTTGCACACAAGGACAAAGTGCATCACGGTAGATGGGTTCTCACACACTTCTCTCATCTCACTTTTGGTGGCAAATAGAATGAGGTTTTTTCTCTAGGCTAAGAGTCGCTCAAGTTTGGCTTGTGGCTCTCATTCACTTTTTGGTGGATCGCTTTCTCACTCTTTTCTCTATGATGGGTGGCTTGTTTGTCGGCTATCACATGACTAGGAGACATAGGTCGAGCACATATTCCTTCCCTTTCATCTTGAAGCTATAGTGATTGGTTCGCCCATTGTGGATGACACCACGGTCGAATTGCCATGGTCGACCTAGGAGTAGGTGGCAAACGGTCATAGGGACCACATCACACTCCAAAGTGTCTTCATAAGCACCAATTTTGAAGGAGACTTGGACCGTATGCTCAACTCGTATAGTGCCGGAGTCACTTAGCCATTGAACCTTGTAAGGGTGTGGGTGCTTCCTCTTGACCAATTATAGCTTGGAGCATAGTTCTTCACTTGCCAAGTTGTGGCAACTACCTCCATCGATGATGACCTTGATGGACCGTCCATTGATGCCGGCTTTTGTGTGAAAGATGTGGCATCGTTGGTTTTCTTCTTGTTGATGTTGAAGGGTCAAGACTTTGGAGACAACGAGAGCGGGGCTCGAATCCTCATCACAAAAGACTTGATCATCTTCATCTTCATTCACTTGCCTGTGCATAGCCACTTGCTCAAGGGCTTCCATTTCCTCTTCACTCATGGAGTCATATGTGCCATCGTCGTTGAGGATCATGGTGCGCTTGTTGGTGCATTCATAGGACTTGTGGCCTCGGCCGCCGCAAGTGAAACACTTGAAGGAGCTTGTCTTAATGGTCTCATCGGTCGGAGTAGAGGATGAAGCACGCGGCTTGAGGTTGTTTGTAGAAGGAGGAGGACGACTTGAACTTGTCGAAGGTTTCTTGTAACTTGACTTGTCGTCGTTTCGTGAATAAGGCTTGGTCGATGTAGAAGTTGGAGGAGTCGTTGAAGCTTGGTTGTTGGATGGACCGTAGGTCTTGGATGAGTACTTGGCGTACTTGAAGTCATCTTGCACTTGACGTTCCGCCTTTGTAGCTTGATGCACGAGCTCAATGAGGGATGAATATGGTTGGAAGTCGGCGATCTTCTTAATGGGATGATTGAGTCCATTCAAGAAACGTGCCATAGTTTGCTCATCATCTTCTTTGACATTGGCTCGAATCATGGCTATCTCCATTTCCTTGTAGTATTCTTCAACGCTCTTTGTTCCTTGCTTGAGTAGTTGGAGTTTCTTGAAGAGGTCGCGATTGTAGTATGTTGGTACAAAACGTGCTCGCATGACATCCTTCATTTGAGCCCAAGTGGTGATTGGAGGTTCACCTCTTGCTTGTCGTCGCTCAATGATTTGTTCCCACCATATGAGCACATAATCTTGGTACTCAAGTGATGCCATAGCTATTTTCTTCGCTTCATCGTAGTTGTGCAAACGGAAGATTTTGTCAACCTTCAATGCCCATGAGAGGTAGTCTTCGGGGTCATTGCTTCCATTGAACTTGGGCATGGTGAATTTTAGCTTGCCATAGCGTTGCTCTTCATTGTATTGTTGGCGATGTTGATGATGACGTCCTTGACGTGGGATGTACTCGTCTTCATGTTGCTCTTGGCGTGGAGGAAGACCATGATCAACTTGTTCTTGTTGAATTTGAGGTTGAGGTGGAGCTTGACGAGCTTGTGGAGGAGCTTGAGGAGCTTGAGGAACTTGACGGTGTACATGAGGTTGGTAGTTCCTCTCTTGGATTTCTTCTCAAGGGCTTCCTCTTGATTGCGCCGTTCGCGATTGCGGTTGGCGACGGCTCTACTTGATTCTTGAAGGGCACGTTATGCCTCAAGAGCTTGCTCTTCACGTTGTTGTTGTTGACGACGTTGAGCATTGGCGCCTTGTTCGCCTTGGTGACGACGCTCTTTCTTCCTCTTGTTGGCGCATTTAAGACGTTGCCGTTCTTGAGCTTGAGCAAAAGCCTCTTGGTTTGATTGAGGACGAGGAACTTGATCATCAACTTGGTCTTGTGAGTTCTTGTCATGTAGCGGGTTGCGAGATGCATGACGATCTTGGCGCGCGGCTCGTCGAAGAGTGTCCGATGACGGTGTACTTGAGTCGTAGAAGGTGTCGTCGGAGTGTCGACTCGAGTGGCTCCGTCTTGATGATGAAGAAGTGGAATGATGCCTGTTTTTCACCAACTTGCGGATCTCGTCCATTCTTGCATCATTCTCTTGCTTGTGCGCCTCGAACTTGTTGTCGAAGTAGTCTCTTGTACGTTGCTCGGAGAGTCGCAAGTCGGTGGCGAGGTTGTCGCGCGGTCGCCATTGCTTGTTGTTCTTGGTGCAACGCTTCCACAGCAATCAAGAGGTGGCTTTTGGTGGCGATGAGGACATGTCGTCGCCTTGCTCGATGAAGAGTGGGTTGGTAGAAGAACTTGGCCTATCCATCATTCCAAGCAAGATGTGAGTGGTAGAACGGAAAAGAACTTATACCAATGTACCTTTGACCGATGTTGAAAATGAATCAAGTTCACTCAAATGCGGACAATGAAATAGCACTCTTGGTACCGATTCTTGTCGGTTCTCACACCTACACAAATAAAAGCTTATGGTGGAGCTCGGTTAGGATGGTGGCACAAAATTTGATGCAATTGTAAGTAAGACTCAATAAAGTTGGAAATGATTCACAAATTTGCAAATGCAACAAGTAGACCAATAGCAAGATATGGTACACGGAAACACACGCGCAAATAGATAATATGGGGTTATGCAACCAAGGATGAGCCAAAATGTGGAATACACCAAGATGCTCTTGTTGCACAACACTAGAGAGACGCTAGCAGGATTGCATAATAGGCGGATACGAACTTGTGCACAACCTACTAAGCAAAAATGCAACGACTTCTATCCCAAGTATGCTATATGTATGGTGTGTCGATGTGTTGATCCAAGATGATCGAGTATGACAATCTTAATGTTTGATGATGCTATGGTTCTTGCTCATAAGCTCTTTGCTTATCTTTCTCTCTTTGCTTAAAAGCTTGATTGGCTCTTTCTCTTTTGAGCTCTTTTCTCATGCAAAACTTCACGAACCAAGATAGCAATTGTGTAAGCGATGACAACTTTGTGACACACAAGTTGATGCTAAGATATGCACCACTTTGATATGGTATGTATGCTATGGAGTATGATCACTAAATGTGCACAAGTCACGTTGCGGCAATACTCAAAGGCTAGTCTCGATGGGTAAGCTACATAAAATGAGGCAATGTGTGTTATCAATGCAATTGCAATGTATGACAAAGATGTCGTCGAAGTTACCGTCCTTGGCGATGATGAGACCCTTGCGAAGTTGAGTCGTGGTGATGATGAACTCGAACCTGATGAGGACATCAATACCATTGTTACACCCACAGCCCCTGCTGCTATACATATTGGACCAATTACTAGAGCTCGCGCACGCCAATTGAATTATCAGGTACTTTCGTTTCTTGGTAACGATTCCAATGTTCATGAGAATATGATGCTGCCTAAATTGGATACATTTGTTTTGCTTACAAATGAAGGCCTACCATGGACAAGAAAGATGAACCTTGGGGCAAGTTCAAGCATGGAGATGTTGGCATGCGCAAAGGGAACAAGAACGGAGTTACAAGTGATGATTCCAGGACTTTGAAGCCACCCTAATGAGTGCATGAGGCCTTGGACGAAATATACAAGATGCCACTTCATAATATTCGTCCATAGGCTATTCTAGGTGCTGCGTCACCTTATTATTGGGCCAGGCCCATGTAATTTCGAAATACTTAAGTATAGGCTGTTTTAGAGTCCATATGTGTGGGGAAACAAGAGTTAGGGTTGATTTCGACCCTCCACCAAGGGCCACGAAATCCCCCCTCTTCCTCCATATATACAGCCCTTAGGGCACCGCTTAGACCTTGGGTTTTGTTTAGATTAAAAGTTCGCCATAGCTGCAACTTCGCGTGCATTTCGCTTGTGTTTAACAACTGCATAAAGGCGCCACAGTAACCCCACCTTGATCAATAAAGCTTTCATCTTATATTCGCAATATCCAGATTGCAATCTCAGTTTCTTGCTTGTTCTTCGCTTGCTCGCAGGAAACAGGCCCTCGTGGTCGTTGATCGTGCTCGGCGTGGTCAATAACCCTCGAAAGTTGGTTTAGCGATTGCTAAGGCGCGACGTCTCTCGACGTCAGTAGTCGGATCGTCAAGGTCGACTCCACGAAGCGATAACCACCATCTCATCGAAACATCGGGACACCTTTTCCTCTATCAAGTGGTATCAGATTTTCAGGTTGCTCGGTGAGATTTTACAGTTTTCCGTAGTTTAGATCGAGTCTGTTCTTCATACCTATAGTCCACGAAAAAGCCACAAAAAAAATAGGGTTAGTTCATCATATCCGAACCAATCTGAGCCTTTGCATAATCTTTTTAGGGTTTGCTTTGTTGAATTTGCGGTTGCCTCGTCGTGTCAAGTTGCTGGTCTTAGAGTCTAGTCTTTTAGAGTTTCGAGTTCTGGTCATAAGTTGTCACGCCGCCGCCGCACCATCATCATCGCCTTGCCATCTTCCACCATTGCTTATCCGCCACCGCCTCAATCCATATCCATATACCACCACCGCTGCCATATATCCACCACCATATATCCACCACCAATCCGAAGTTCCTTGCATATTAGGGTTGTTTTGAGATCCATCTAGTTTCCGATTCGTGTTTCCTTGCGGAGTAGGTTTGAGTCCTGAAACCACCTCCGCTTAGGCCCAAAATTTTCCAAAACGCACTTGTCAAAAAAATTTCTCGCTATCCTATTTTTAGGTGTTTCTAAGTGTATTGAGACATCGCCGTTATAGAAAGTTTTTTGACCTGCTTCAGTTTTTGGGTCCGGCAAATAAAAAAAAATTTTTTTGGTCGAAAAATTTCGTGCCCATCCTGTCGGTTTGACTGGGAAGAGTTTTGAGACACTCGCCATTATAGTGATTTTTAGCAAAAAAAAAAAAAGAGCAGCAAAAAAAAAGGCAAAAAAAAAAAAAAGCGAAAAAAATTTTTTTCCAGAGTGTGCTTTTCCTTGTTTACGTGCAGCGCCGTGATTTTGTTAGTGTTCTAGGCTCGCGTCTCTAGCACGGTTCAGCCTAGGACCAAGACAAGATCGTCGTTGAGCGCTTATTCAACTTTGCATCTCTGAATTGATTATTGCTAACCTTTTTGCTACCATATTATAAGCCTTCCCAGCTCCACATACATCTACATCGTGCGCTTGACTCTCCCCGTAATCGCTCTATCCAAGCTTTGAGAGTTTTGACTACATCGGTTGCCGATCACCTTTCTTCTTTGGGTAAGAACTGGTAAGAATTTGAGATTTGCTCGACGGATTTGTGATCGTCCACCACACCATCACCACCACTTCCTAGTAGTCCGTCAATCATATTCTTGTGTGTTTCTATTGCTGCTAACCATGGCAGGATCACAAGTCGATTTAGACCGACCGGGAGAACATGACAAACAAAGCGCTACATGATAAGTTTCAACAAATGATGAGTGGGCAGGTGGACGATGTGCTAAATAGATTTGAAGAGGCCATGGAGAAGATAGATGGCATTGAGAAGGCGTCAAACAAAGCTCGATAACAAGTTTAATGAATTGCTCGCGCCTACCACCACCACCACCGGCTGCACCTAACGCACCTCTACTACAACAACACGGACTACCTCCACATCGTGAAACAGCCCTCCGCCGAGCTTCCGTGTCCCTCTTCACCGCCAAGCTGCTGGTGCTGCTGTTGATACTTCGTGGCTCCTGCTGCTGCGGTGGGGAGGATGATTATGTAAGAGCTTACGAGGATGAGGTTGATCAACATCGAACTACGTGCAACCACCAGCACCACAACCACCGTGTCGCCCACATGCAAATAATGGCAATGTTGGGCTCCCCTTCAGTACGAGATCATGACCATCTCCCTAAACTGAAATTGAATATTCCACCATTTGAGGGTAGATATGTTCCTGATATATATCTTACTTGGGAGTTAGAAACTGAACAACGATTTACATGTTTACAATATCCCGAGGAGAGACGTGTTCTGCTGCTGTTTGTGCTTTCACTAGCTTTGCATGTGTTTGGTGGTCTGAACATTGTAGATTATATCCTGTTCCAGCTACTTGGGCTGCTTTGAAAACTGCTATGCGTACTCGTTGGGTTCCACCATATTATCAGCGTGAATTACTTCAAAATTGCAGCGCTTAAGACAAGGAAAAATTCGTAGAAGAATATTATCGGGAATTACAAACTGGCTTGATTAGATGTGGTATTGTTGAGGAGAATGAAGCTATGCTTGCACGTTTTCGGGTGGATTAAATAGAGAGATTCAGACCATTCTAGACTATAAGGATTATAATAATATCACCGATTATTCCATCTTGCTTGTAAAGCTGAACGTGAAGTGCAGGATCGATCGTGTGCGTTGGCGCGAACTAACTTTTCTCGCAGGTCGACCTTCATCATGGACACCACGTGCATCATCTACTTCCACACGCTCTACTACACCGGCACCTCCGCCGGCTGCCACCTCCAACCGTGATACAAGAAAGCAGGCACAACCACCACTATCTCGCCAAGAGTACACTCTTTGGGCCTACAGAGCTCTTCTTCTTCCATGGCGCCAACAGGCACACAAGTGATATTATTTGTCGTCGTTGTAAGGGAAGAGGACATTTTATGAGAGAATGCCAATCTCAGCGTGTGATGATTGCTACCGAGGATGGTGGGTATGAGTCTGCTAGTGACTATGATGAAGAGACTTTGGCTCTTATTACACATGAAGAACACGGTGGAGATGATTCTCGATCTTGAGACGCAATACATGGCTGTCAAGATGCCGACAGTATGAATGTTTAGTTGCTCAACGTGTTTTGAGTGTGCAGGTTACACAAGCTGAGCAAAATCAGAGGCATAACTTGTTCCATACAAAGGAGTTGTGAAGGAACGTTCTATTCAGCGCCATCATAGATGGAGGGAGCTGCAACAACTTGGCTAGCATGGATATGGTGGAGAAGCTTTCTCTCCCACAAGACCACATCCACATCCTTACTACATCCAATGGTTCAACAACAGCGGCAAGGTTAAGGTAACACGTCTGTTCGTGTGCATTTTAGTATCTCTACATATGCTGATTATGTTGATTGTGATGTGGTACCTATGCAAGCATATTCCTTATTACTTGGTAGACCATGGCAATTTGATAAAATTTGTACACCATGGTAGAAACAATCAGTATACTCTTGTTCACAAGGATAAAAATATTACTTTGCTTCCTATGACTCCTGATTCCATTTTGAAAGATGATATTAATAGAGCTAATAAAGCAAAACAGGAGAAAAATAAGAGTGAAAATCAGATTGTGGCAAAAGAATTTGAGCAACAAATGAAGCCTAATAATAAACCATCTAATGTTGTTTCTGAAATTAAACTGAAAAGTGCATGTTTATTTGCCACCAAATCTGATATTGATGAGCTAGATTCTAGCAAATCTGTTTGCTATGCTTTTGTGTGCAAAGAGGCATTATTTTCATTCGAGGACGTGCCTTCCTCTTTGCCCCTCGCTGTCACTAACATTTTGCAGAGTTCACGACGCCTTCCCACAAGACGTGCCACCGGATTACCACCTATTCGAGGGATTGAGCATCAAATTGACTTAATTCCGGTGCATCGCTACCCAACCGCGCACCATACCGCACCAATCCAGAGGAGACGAAGGAGATTATGCGTCAAGTACAGGAGCTGCTCGACAAAGGTTATATACGCGAATCTCTTAGTCCTTGTGCTGTTCCTATTATACTAGTGCCTAAAAAGGATGGTACGTCGGCGTATGTGTGTTGATTGTAGAGGCATTAATAATATTACTATTCGTTATCGCCATCCTATTCCTAGGCTAGATGATATGCTTGATGAATTGAGTGGCTCTACAATATTCTCCAAAGTTGATTTATGAGTGGATACCATCAAATTCGTATGAAATTGGGAGATGAATGGAAAACAACATTTAAAACTAAGTTTGGATTATATGAGTGGTTAGTCATGCCTTTTGGGTTAACTAATGCACCTAGTACTTTCATGAGATTAATGAACAAAGTTTTACGTGCTTTCATTGGACGATTTGTGGTAGTTTACTTTGATGATATACTGATTTATAGCAAATCTTTGGAAGAACATTTGGAACATTTACGTGTTGTTTTTAATGCTCTACGTGATGCACGCTTGTTTGGTAACCTTGGGAAGTGCACCTTTTGCACCGACCGAGTATCTTTTCTTGGCTATGTTGTTACTCCACAGGAATTGAAGTTGATAAAGCCAAGATTGAAGCTATTGAGAGTTGGCCGCAGCCCAAAACGGTCACACAAGTGAGGAGTTTTCTTGGACTCGCTGGTTTCTATAGGCGTTTTGTGAGAGACTTTAGCACCATTGCTGCACCTCTCAATGAGCTTACAAAGAAGGATGTGCCTTTTGTTTGGGGTACCGCATGGAAGAAGCCTTCACGATATTGAAAGATAAGTTGACACATGCTCCTTTACTCCAACTTCCCGACTTTAATAAGACTTTTGAGCTTGAATGTGATGCTAGTGGAATTGGATTAGGAGGTGTGTTATTACAAGATGGCAAACCTGTTGCATACTTTTTCGAAAAATTGAGTGGGCCTAGTCTGAACTATTCTACTTATGACAAAGAATTATATGCTCTTGTTCGGACTTTAGAGACATGGCAACATTATTTATGGCCCAAAGAATTTGTTATACATTCTGATCATGAATCTTTGAAACATATTAAAAGTCAAGCTAAACTGAATCGTAGACATGCTAAATGGGTTGAATTCATTGAGACTTTCCTTATGTCATTAAACACAAGAAGGGTAAAGAAAATGTTATTGCTGATGCTTTGTCTCGTCGATATACTATGCTTTCACAACTTGACTTCAAAATATTTGGTTTGGAGACCATCAAAGATCAATATGTGCATGATGCTGATTTTAAAGATGTAATGCAGAATTGTAAAGAGGGAAGAACATGGAACAAGTTCGTTATTAATGATGGTTTTGTGTTCGTGCTAACAAGCTATGCATTCCTGCTAGCTCTGTTCGTCTTTTGTTGTTGCAGGAGGCGATGGAGGAGGATTAATGGGACACTTTGGCGTGAAGAAGACGGAGGATATACTTGCTACACATTTCTTTTGGCCAAAGATGAGACGGATGTTGAGCGTTTTGTAGCTCGCTGCACTACATGTCAAAAAGCTAAGTCACGACTCAATCCTCATGGTTTATATATGCCTTTGCTGTGCCTAGTGTTCCTTGGGAGGATATATCTATGGACTTTGTTTTAGGTTTACCTCGAACAAAGAAGGGAGGATAGCATATTTGTTGTCGTGGATAGATTCTCTAAAATGGCACACTTTATACCATGTCATAAAAGCGATGATGCTGTTAATGTTGCTGATTTGTTCTTTCGTGAAATTATTCGCTTGCATGGTGTGCCAAATACTATTGTTTCAGATCGTGATACTAAATTTCTTAGCCACTTTTGGAGATGTTTATGGGCTAAGTTGGGGACTAAACTGCTTTTTAGTACTACTTGTCACCCCAAACCGATGGATAAACTAAAGTAGTCAATAGAACATTGTCTACTATGCTTAGGGCTGTTTTGAAGAATAATAAGAAAATGTGGGAAGAATGCTTGCCTCATATTGAATTTGCTTATAATCGCTCATTGCATTCTACTACTAAGATGTGCCCTTTGAAATTGTGTATGGCTTCCTACCTCGTGCACCTATTGATTTGTTGCCTCTTCCATCTTCGGAGAAGGTTAATTTTGATGCTAAAGAACGTGTTGAATTGATTTTAAAATGCATGAGTTAACTAAGGAAAACATTGAGCGTATGAATGCTAAATATAAACTTGTTGGAGATAAGGGTAGAAAACATGTTGTCTTTGCACCGGAGATCTTGTTTGGTTACATTTGCGTAAGGATAGGTTTCCTAATTTGCGCAAATCAAAGCTAATGCCACGTGCTGCTGGTCCATTTAAGGTGTTAGAGAAAATAAATGATAATGCATATAAACTTGAGCTGCCTGCAGATTTTGGGGTTAGTCCCACTTTTAACATTGCAGATTTGAAGCCTTATTTGGGTGAGGAAGATGAGCTCGTCGAGGACGACTTCATTTCAAGAAGGGAGGATGATGAGGACATCAATACCATTGTTACACCCACAACCCCTGCTGCTATACATCTTGGACCAATTACTAGAGCTCGCGACGCCAATTGAATTATCGTGTACTTTCGTTTCTTGGTAACGATTCCAATGTTCATGAGAATATGATGCTGCCTAAATTGGATACATTTGTTTTGCTTACAAATGAAGGGCCTACCATGGACAAGAAAGATGAACCTTGGGCAAGTTCAAGCATGGAGATGTTGGCATGCTAAGGGGAACAAGAACGGAGTTACAAGTGATGATTCCAGGACTTTGAAGCCACCCTAATGAGTGCATGAGGCCTTGGACGAAATATACAAGATGCCACTTCATAATATTCGTCCATAGGCTATTCTAGGTGCTGCGTCACCTTATTATTGGGCCAGGCCCATGTAATTTCGAAATACTTAAGTATAGGCTGTTTTAGAGTCCGTATGTGTGGGGAAACAAGAGTTAGGGTTGATTTGGACCCTCCACCAAGGGCCACGAAATTCCCCCTCTTCCTCCATATATACAGCCCTTAGGGCACCGTTTAGACCTTGGGTTTTGTTTAGATTAAAAGTTCGCCATAGCTGCAACTTCAGCGTTTCGCTTGTGTTCAACAACTGCATAAAGGCGCCCAGTAACCCCACCTTGATCAATAAAGCTTTCATCTTATATTCGCAATATCCAGATTGCAATCTCAGTTTCTTGCTTGTTCTTCGCTTGCTCGCAGGAAACAGGCCCTCGTGGTCGAGTTGATCATGCTCGGCGTGGTCAATAACCCTCGGAAGTTGGTTTAGCGATTGCTAAGGCGCGACGTCTCGCACGTTCGTAGTCGGATCGTCAAGGTCGACTCCCACAGAAACGATAGCCACCATCTCATCGAAACATCGGGACACCTTTGCCTCTATCAGAACCGCACCTAGATAGCCGAAACACAAAAGGATACGGAAGCCACAACTCAAAATCTCAAGGACCAAAATGTGTCAAAATCGTCATCGGAGGAATCGTGGAAGATTTTGGTGTATATGGGTTCGGAAGATGTGGAGAAATATGGGGTGGTGGTGGTGTTTGAACTGACGAAGTTCAGTTTGGTCAGGGTTGGACGGACGTCCGTAAACTTACGGTCGTCCGGACGGCGTCGGACGTCCGGCCTTGTCCGGATGTCCGGAGCCTGGACGAAGATCGGGCTCGGAGAGAGGAACTGCAAAATTTCCGGGGAAGAAGATGATTGTGAGGTCGAAATCGAGGGGTTTGGAAGATGGAAAAGGGTGGGGAGGGTGGGGAAAGCTAGATCCACCTGTAGCAACACAAATCCATGGACCAAATCCAACAAAATCTCATCACACTAACAAATCACAAAAAAAAATTGGGGCTATTTTTGGGGGGAATTTTCGGAATTAGGGCAAAAACAACAAAATCAAGCTAGAAGACACGATGTAGGGGCTCCAAAAACGTGATGAACGTGGCTCATGATACCATATGATATAGGGCAGAACCCTAGGTTGACGATCTTTCACGCTTGGAGAGAATCCCTACGAGGAACACGAAGAACGAGCGGAAGAACACGAGGGAAAACACGGGGAGAACGAGAGAGAGGTCACTCAACCGACAAGAAAACGAGCACACAAGTGCTAGATTATCAAACACATAGAGTGGCACAAGATTCAAGGACAACAAAGGGTAGGATACAAGGGTAGCCGTTCTTCTCCGAGAGGAGGTCTTGAGGGGTCCACCCTCGGAGGGGGTCTTGAATCCGCTTGGGGGATCTTCTCCGTAGAGGTCCTGATCTCGAAGGAGAAGTAGCCAAGTGGATGAGCAAAGGCTCTCACACCGAAATATGAGCAAATCCAAAGCTAACCCTAACTAGGAGATGGAAGGGTCCTATTTATAGTCTTAGTGCAAATGGAAGTCAAAACGAAGGGGTACATGGGCTTCAGCCCGCATCAGGCATCGGACGTCCGGAAGGCGTCGGACGTCCGGAGGCTCGGGAGGGTTCGGTCGTCCGGACGCGTTCGGACGTCCGTCTATTCTTCTCTGCCGTAGGTGTGTCGGTCGTCCGTAGCGGGCCGGTCGTCCGGGGCTTCAGGAGGGTCCGGACGTCCGGAGGCTGTCGGTCGTCCGTAGATCCGGCTCGGGTGATGGTCGTCCGGACGTCCGGTCAGCTCCGGTCGTCCGTAGGTTTGATTCGGGTGATGAAGTTCCGGACGTCCGGAGGGCGTCGGACGTCCGTGGCCTGGGAATCGTCGGACGTCCGGAGGGGGTCGGACGTCCGTGTCCTGTAGCTTCAGCTGCATCCCTTCTTCCTCTTCGACATACTTGGGGTTCTCGCCGTCTTGGCTCTTGCAAGTAGTAGATCCTTGGTTCGCCTCCATGTACCTGATCACGCACAGAGTTTCTGAATGAGGTAGTAGCCATGTCTCACGGGTAGAAATAAGAAGTTCGGATAGGAGTGAGTTCACCTTATCTTCAATAGCCTTAGCTCGGGCTCTTGTCATGGGTCCCGGTGGTGTTGAGGGAGATGTAGGCACGTCCGTGGGGATGAGTGAGTGCTGCTCCGCATCATCTCCCCGCCCTTGGGAGAGATCCGACCTCAGATCAAAAACTTCATCTCCATGGACAGGTGCAAGGTCCTTGACGTTGAAGATGTCGCTCACGTTGTACTTGTCGCGAGGTATGTCGATTTTGTAGCGTTATCGTTGTAGCGTCGAGCACTTTGAAAGGGCCATCGGCTCGGGGAGAAGTTTGGACTTGCGTTCTTTGGGGAAGCGGTCCTTGCGAAGGTGTAGCCACACTTGATCGCCAATGTTGAAGGCGATGGGTTGCTTGTTGGCGTTGAGCTTGTTTGCTTGGCGTTGTACTTGGCGCTCAATTGTGTGCCTTGTATCTTCGTGCATCTTCTTGATGTAGCTTGCTCGTTCACTTGCATCCATGTTGGTGCGCTCTTGGAGAGGAGTGGTAGAATGTCCAATGGGGACAACGGGTTGAAACCGTGAGCGACCTCGAAGGGGACTTGCCGGTAGTTGAATGTCTTGCACGATTGTAGGCGTACTCGGCGATGGGTAGACATGCTTCCCACTCCTTGATGTTCTTCTTGATCAAGACACGAAGTAGAGTGGATAGTGTGCGGTTCGTCACCTCCGTTTGGCCGTCGGTTTGCGGATGGTATGCCGAGGAGAACAATAGCTTGATTCGAGCTTGGCGCATAGGGTCTTGAAAAGTAACTCAAAAACTTGGCGTCACGATCGGAGACGATTGTCTTTGGTACTCCATGGAGTCGCAAGATTTCCCTACAAAAGAGATTTGCAACATGTGAAGCATCGTCTATCTTGTTGCAAGGAATGAAATGTGCCATCTTAGAAAATCTATCCACAACAATGTACACGGAATCCTTGCCATTTTGAGTCCTAGGCAAACCAAGTACAAAATCCATGCTAATGTCTTCCCATGGTTGATATGGAATAGGAAGAGGCATGTAAAGACCATGAGATTGAGCTTTAGACTTAGCTTTGCGACATGTATAGCATCGGTTGGTGAAGCGTTGTACGTCACGGAACATCTTGGGCCAAAAGTAGTTGTTGGAGAGCGTGGCGAATGTCTTGTCGCGTCCAAAGCAAATCCATGGATCAAAATCAAAAAAACTTCATCTCACCAACAAATCACAAAAAAAAATTGGGGGCTATTTTTGGTGGGGATTTTCGGATTTAGGACGAAATCAACAAAATCGAGCTAGAAAACACGAGGTAGGGGCTCCAAAAATGTGATCAACGTGGCTCATGATACCAAGATGATGTAGGGCGAAACCCTATGTGGACGATCTTTCACGTTTCGAGAGGATCCCTACGAGGAACACGAAGAACGAGCGGAAGAGCACGAGGGAAATCACGGGGAAAAACACAAGAGAATCACTCAAACCAACAAGATTCGATTACACATGCACTACATCGATGAACACAAAGAGAGATACACGATCCACGATCAACAAAGGACGATACAAGGGGTAACCGGGTTCTTCTCCATGAGGAGGTCTTGATTGTCTTCCCTTGAAGGGGTCTTGAATCCGCTTGGGGGATCTTCTCCGAAGAGGTCCTGAGCTCCGAGGAGAAGTAACCCAATGGATGAGCAAGGCTCTCACACAAAATATGAGCTAAACCATTTCTAACCCTAACTAGGAGGAGGTGGAGGAGTATATATAGTCTAGGGCCACGAAGGGGTAAGTGGGGGATACATGGGCCTCGGCCCGCTACTCTGCGCACAGACAAGCGCCGGACGTCCGACGGGTACCGGACGTCCGGTGGCTCGCGAGGGTCCGGTCGCCCGGTACTTGTCGGACATCCGACGTTTCGGCTCGGGATAGCCCTCGTCGGATTTCCGGACGTTGTCGGTCGTCCGGTGGCTGATGGTCGTCGGACGTCCGGCCTTGGTTGGTCGTCCGGCCGCTGTAGCTTTTGTCGGCTGGTCCATCTGGCCGGTGGGGACTCCAGGTGTCGTACGTCCGGTCCAGACCGGTCGTCCGGTGGCTGTAGCTTTGGGAAGCTTCTTCTCTTGGTCCTTGTACTTGGCTTCCTCGCTAGCTCGTCCGTTGGATGTGATTGCTCTGTGGCTTTCCTCTAAGTACCTGATCATGCTTAGCACACGCGTTGGAGGTAGTAGCCATATCTCACATGTAGAAAGTGATGGTTCGGAGAGGAGCGAGTTCACCTTGTGTCCAATGGCGTATGTTCGAGGTCTCGTCGTATGTATCCTTGGGGCTTGGAGAGAAGTCGGAGTGTACATGGGGATGAACATGGGATGCTCCGCATCATCCAGCCTCCCAGCCCGGACATCTCGCCCCTCCCGAAGCCCCGGACATCCGGCCCGTCGCCCGGACATCCGACTCCGTCTGTCTGCGCACAGTAAAGGCCGAGGCCCATGTACCCATTCGCCCCTAGACTATATATACTCCATCCCCTTCCTCTTTCTAGGGTTAGCAAAGGATTAGCTCATGTTTGTGTGAGAGCTTTGCTCATCCACTTGGTTACCTTCTCCTCGGAGACGCGCCTCCATCGGAGAAGATCCTTCCAAGCGGATTCAAGACCCCCTCTTGGGTGGCCCCATCAAGACCTCCTCACCGAGAAGAACCGGTTACCTCTTGTATCGTCCTTTGTTGGATTCAGATCTTGTATCTCACCTTTTTTGTTCATCGATCTAACGCATGTGTGATCTATTCTTGTTGGTTGAGTGATTCTCTCATGTTTTCCCTCGTGTTTCCCCTCGCGTTCTTCGTGTTCCTCTTTGGGATCCGCTCCTTTCGTGAAAGATCGGCCATCTAGGGTTCCACCCTACATCATCTTGGTATCATGAGCCACGTTGATCACGATTTCGGAGCCCCCTCTCTTTGTTTTCGTGCTTGATTTTGTTGTTTTTCGTCCTAATCCGAAAATTCCCCCAAATTTTTTTTGTGATTTGTTGGTGTGATGAAGTTTTGTTGGATTTGATCCGCGGATTTCGTGTGTTGCAGGTAGATCTAGCTTTTCCCCATCTTTTCCCCAAATTCCATCCACAAAATCTTCCGAATTTTGCCCCGGATTTGACCTCTCCACCTGGTGTTCTTCGAATTCGTCCACGGATCCAGAGCCTGGACATCCGGCACCCCGGACATCCGGCGTCCAGCCCGAACATCCGGCCCCTGACAGCATCACTTCCATCCACCGTTTCGTTTCCGCCTAATTTTCGAACAATTTTGTCCCGGTGCCTACATACACTTCCGCATACCTCCACCACTTCCGCATAGCACCACCATAGCCCTTCCCGCTACCAACTCCGACAATTATGACCCGTTTTGCTTTGAGAATTTGAGTTGTGGTTTCCGTGTCCTATTGTGTTTCGGCTATGTAGGTACGGTTCGTGATGAGGACATCAATACCATTGTTGCACCCACAACCCCTGCTACTATACATACTAGACCGATATCACGCCCAATATGCGACCCTATCCAAAAGGAACTCGACGGTCCCACCAAGGATAGACCCGCATATTGAAACGCTTTTGCAAGGTGGATATCATTACATCAACATTACATAATAGATGGGGATACATACAAGAAGCATACAATGCCACAAGAATACAACAACATCGTATACAAGAGATCAACATCCGACTACGGATGAAACATAAACAGAAACTCAAACGACATCCACCCTGCTAGCCCAGGCTGCCGACCTGGAACCTATCCCCTGATCGAAGAAGCAGAAGAAGAACTCCAAAACAAGTAACATCGCTCTCACGTCATGATCATCGCATAACCTGTACCTGCAACTGGTGGTGTAGTAATCTGTGAGCCACGAGGACTCAACAATCCCATTACCATGGGTATCAAGACTAGCAAAGCTTAATGGGAAAGGAAGGGGTAAAGTGGTGAGGTTGCAGCAGCGACTAAGCACATATGGTGGCTAACATACGCAAATGAGAGCGAGAAGAGAAACAAAGGGCGGTCGTCAACTAGTAATGATCAAGAAGTGATCCTGAACTCCTACTTACGTCAAACATAACCCAAGAAACCGTGTTCTCCTCTCGATCAACCCCGAAAAGAGACACTCACGGTTACGCACACGGTTGGTGTATTTTAGAAGAGTTTGCTTCAAGTTTACTACAACCGGATATTAACAAATTCCCATCTGCCACATAACCGCGGGCACGGCTCTTGAAAGTTTATACCCTGCAGGGGTGATGTAGGGCGGAACCCTACGTGGACGATCTTTCACGTTGGAGCGGATCCTACGGGGGAATCACGAAGAACGAGAGGAAGAACACGAGGAAATCACGGGGAGGAACGAGGGAAAACACTCAACCAACAAGGAATCGGTCACACAAATGCTAGATCAAAGAACACAAAGGGAGATACATGATTCAAGGTCAACAAAGGACGATACAAACGGTAGCCGTTCTTCTCCGAGAGGAGGTCTTGATGGGGGCCACCCAAGAGGGGGTCTTGAATCCAAGATGGATCTTCTCCGAAGAGGGGCCTTGGTCTCTCTCGTGGAGTAGATCCGATGTGGATGAGCGAAGCTCTATCTATGAGCTAAATCAACGCTAACCCTAACTAGGAGGAGGGGAAGAAGTATATATAGTGCTAGTACAAGTTGGGGCGAGTTGGAGGGGTACATGGGCCCTTGGCCCGTTCACTATGCAAAGACAGGCGCCGGATGTCCGGGCTGGGGCCCGGATGTCCGGGGCTTCGCGAGGCGCCGGATGTCCGGGCTACCCGGCCGGATGTCCGGGCTGTGGCAACGGTTTCTGCCGAATCGGGAGTGAGGTGCCGGATTTCCGGGCTTCAGGCCAGATATCCGGGCTCGTGAGACGCCGGATGTCCGGGCGGTTGGCGGATGTCCGGCTTTGGTGAGGCGCGGATGTCCGCCTCGCCCGGATGTCCGGCGCGCTAGCTTCAGCAGCTCCATCTTCTTCCGTCGTCGCTTCCATGCTTCCCTCGCGGATGGTGTAGTCGTTCCTTGGCGCTTGCACTCCTCCTTGACATCCGAGAAGCTCCGACAATACCTATGCATGCACACGGGGGAAGTGTCAAGTAGTATACCATCCTCGAAGGGGTCAAGTGAGCACGTGTAAAGGAGAAGATTCACCTTTGTGTATGTGAAGAAGAGGTCACACGTGTCACTTGCCAAACGGACTCTTGACATGGTGATGACCGTAGGATGCTCCGCATCATCCCCTCCCCCTTGGAAAGGATCCGACCTCGGATCGAAAACCAAATCACCATGGGAAAGAGATGGCGGTGCCGTGTCAAAGTGGTCGATCACCAAGCTCTCATCATCTTGAAGCTCGAAATGGGCACTCTCCAATGTCGCACCATCTTGTGATTCCTTCAAAAGGAGTAAATAGAACAAACACTTGGAAAAACAAATGTGGTTAGCGTTAGTGCAAAACCAAGCATTCAAGAGGTGATTCACCAAACAAGTGTTGTCGTCAAGCATAGCATAGGGTGTGACAAAGGATTGTGACATGGCATGTAAGCATATCAATCGAGCACAAGCAAAAATATCATGGGACCAAGCATGTAAATGTGAGGTAGAGATGCAGATATGTGTGACAAGAGCATAAGCATCCACCTCAAGGTCATAGCAAGCATGCATAAAGCGCTCGACAAATGGTCGATGGTAGGCATATGAATCATTCACAACACCAAATAAGATGAAGTGTCTAAACACATGGGTCAAGTGCAAGACAATCCAAGCATAATGTGCATAGGGTGTGGTGAATATAGTGTAGCACTCAACACAATAGAAAGAGCAATTGTTCATCATGTGAGAGGCAATCAAGTCAAGCATGTGACAAGCAATGAGACATGGCATATTTGAGGAAATGATATTGGTGCAACCAACCATATGATAGTAGCAAGTAGTCCCAGAATTGGATGCAACACACAAGGTATATATATGATGAAGCATGGAAATGTGGCAATCATAGGTGAAAGCAATATCTCGAACATGCGTGCAAATGGTGCAAGCAACACATGAAGTATGATCCACAATATCCAAGCTCAAGAAGGATGTCACCTTGAAAGCGTTTCCTTGTGTATTCTTCACAATGCCGAAGTACAAACAAGTGCGATGTAGAATCGTCGTGGTAGAAGGTGGTTCGCTCTCAAGAGCTCGAATGGTCAACTCACGTGACGTGGAAGTCGACACAAAGTCCAAGTATCCTACACATGCACAAAACAAAACAAAGAACGTATGCGCATGGTAGATAAACACATCATCCATCATGATGGTTCTCTTCTTTTGCACAAAACCATTAGTAACAAAAGTGCATGAATAATATGATGCAACAATAGCGATATTCATGGCACTAGGTATATGGTGCAAAGAAGTAAGGCAAGCATGCTGCACAAGGGATATGTCAAAATCTCCAAACAAGTGTGAGAATGCTATGGGGGCAATCTCATGAGCAAGATGACAATCATGGTTGCACTCAATACATGGAAAATGATCTAGCATTAGAGAGGCAACATGATGAGGACATGACTACCTTGGATGAGACCAAAAATATTGCATACATGCATATTTCTCAGGTGATTTCTAGTGCAAACTATTCAATAATATATTTATGTTATCCAGAACAAAAATACTTCACATACTTTTGTGTTTTGTCTAATTGCAGGTGTATGGGACATTTGTACAATCCACATATGAAGATAAGGGAGAAAGAGATGTTTACCTGATGTTCAAAAAGTTCTCTCACGTCACTTTTGGCCCAAGAGAAGATAGAGTCCAAGTCTCTCACGTTCTGGACTCAGATTCGGACTGCACAGACATACCTAACTCAAAACGTCTATAACTTTTTCATACGGACTCCAAATTGGTTGATTCTTTTTTTGTTGGAAAATAGATTTCGTGCATTTTCCAACCCAATTGGAATCACCTTAAAATCCTTCCGGAGCGTTGAGTTATAGACGAAACAATCTGATGCTGCAGCAGAATCCGAGTCAAACTACAAGTCCAAAGGTGTTACGTCACCTCCGCTTGGGCCCATTGGCCTTGTACGACCTAGGGTTAGTTTTAGGCTACCTTGGGACGTCCTCCCACCTCCTTGGCCGCCACCCCTTGCTCCTATATAAGTAGATCCATCTAGTAGCTTTTTCCTTGGGATTTGTTTAGTTAAAAGTTAGCCATTGCAACCGTGTACTTTGTTTGTGTCCAACGACCAGACCAAGACCGCTTACGGATCCCCACCATTATCAATACTTCATATATATTCGCAATATTCAGATTGCTTTATCAGATTCTTGCTTGTTCTTCGATTGCTTGCAGGAATAGACCTTCGTGGTCAGGCTGATCGTGCTTCCGGCATCGTCAGTAACCTCTCGGAGTTGGTTTAGCGATTGCTAAGGCGCAATGTCGTGCACGTTTGTAGTCGGATCGTCAAAGTCGACTCCACCAAATCGATAGTTATCATCTCATCGAAAGATCGGGACACCCTCGCCTCTATCACAACATATGGAGATATGTGATAAGAAGCAATAACAATCATGTGCAAAGCATTTAGATGGTTGTCATCAACCGCATGAAATGAGCAAGTATGAATCATAGGTGATGCAAAAAGGCAAGCAAACATAGTAATCAAGTCGTGCAAACTAGTGGAGCGAAGATGCAACACACTAGAATAAATCATGGCAATCATGTCATGTGAGCAAATAATAGGCATAGGGAGTGCACATGACATATCGCAAGCACGAACACAAAGCAAGATCATAGTATCATCATAGGGGTGGGTCACAAATGGAATATGGCAACAACAAGCAATATCTCCACCAAGCTTGCAAATACACCTACAAGTATGAGAGTCAATCATCATGTGTAAAGCAAAGCATGGGTCACAAATGCATGGAAAAGGCATAGTGATGGGCATATCATGCAAAGTGAACATGGCAAGATGGGCATAGAATATGTAATGGACCATAACCCATAGCCAAGTGAGGGCCATGTAGAAGAAATCTTGTGAAGTCTTTTGCCAAGAGAGCTGTGGGAAAGACAATCCATGGGATCCCAAATCATCGTTGCTCTCTAGGGCTCGTTTTGTCAACTCGTGGGATTGCGAAGTTGACAAGTATTCATGGGTACCTACACAAAAGAGACACAAACGAAAGAAATTGTGTGTGTGGTAAATGTACACATCATCCATCATGATGTGTATGTGCACATGTGAGTTAGCACAAGAAAAGCATCGCTCAAAGAAATTTGATGCATGGTATAAGAACATGTCATCCATCATGAAAGAATAGTTATTATGTATGCCACGATGGGGACACAAATTGAGAATGCAAGTATATGGCGCATCGATAGCATTTTCATTCATGGGGAGCATGTGGTGCACACAAGTATGGGGATCATGCAATGAATGGGATGGATCAAATTCTCCTAACATGTATGAGGAAACTATGGGGCCTCCTCATGAGTAATAGCGGAAACATCACATGGAGAAAATGGACAACATCCAAAACAATGCATATCCGAAGCTAGGAGGGCATGGCATGGCATATGAGATAAAGGATGCAAAGGGAGCATATCAATATCATCACAAGAAAAACAAATGCCAATAACCATGGGCTTGTCATCTATGCCATATGTGCAAATTGGGTTTATTTTAATGGCATATGCATAGTCACTATGAAGAGATTGCAAATAAGACATATGATGGATCTCATGCATAGCATATGACAAGTCAAGCGGATTAGCAAACATGATGTGACCTAAAGAATTGTCACAAGAAATCCGATGTAACATGGCATTACAACTAATAGACTCCACATGAGAATCATCATATTCATCATAAATGGGCAAATCATCACATGGGGAAATCATACTAGCATGAAGCATGGTACTAGGTGGATCAACATCATGCAAGCAATCAATCTCAAGAATGTCCACTAGTGGGACTAGAGCATCACCGTCACCTATGTTACCTTTGTCATTCCACTCAAGTGGTGTAGGTGAGGTGGGAAAGACCAAATGGTGATCATCTTCATCTTGATGGAACCATGTGGGGGGTGCATCATATTTCACCATGGCCATCGTCTTGTCCAAAGGGAGGACGAAGTAAATCGAGGATCGGCGCGTCATCATAAATGGGACCTAGCACCAAATGAGAAGACACAATAGAGGTAGAGGTCAAGTTGTTAGAAATGCAAATGGCCTCACTAGACCTATCAACTATCTCACTCTCTCTATGTGGTGGTTCACTCACTCCCTCAAAATAGGTGCACTCAAACTCACGTATGGTGGAGTCACTCATCTCACACAAGTGGTGGTTGTGGCTCTCCTCACATGGGAATTGGGGCAGCTCATATATGGGGCTAATGGTGAAGTCACTCTCACTCTCAATATGGTGGCAAAAGTCACTCAAGTCATCGGACGTCGCCGTGGTCGAAGGGAAAATCCCATGCTCAACCGTCTCGTAGTCGTCGTCGTGGATGAAGGCCGAAGGTGGCACATCATCGCTCTCGTCGTGGATGAAGGCCGAAGATGGCACAACATCACTCTCGCCTCTTAAGATGGAAGCATCATCCTTGCTCGCCACCTTGTCGCTTGCCTCCAAAGCTTGGTCCTTGAAGGTCTCCGTAGTCGTACTTGTCGCCGCACCATCTTGAAAAAGAGTCAAGGTAGACTCGGCATCATCAATGCCACAAAGAGGGATGGCGGTGAAGTCGCACTTGGGAGCATCGTCTTGGAGCTTGTCGGGCTTGGACATCGTGGTGGTACTAGCCTCATGCTTGTTGTAGAGCTTGATCTCCACGAAGTTTGCTTGGGGTGGAGAAGCGTTGGCCTTCATGAGTTCTTGTTCCGCCTTGAGAGCACCAATGTAGTAGTCGTCGATGGACTTGTAGTTCTCGAGGAAGATGGTCTTGGAGATGTCGTTGTGCAATCCCATCATGAAGTGGAACTTCATTGACATGGGGTCGTCCACGCCGGCTCGTCGCAAGGCAATCTTCATCTCCTTGAAGTACGCGTCGATGGACTTGGATCCTTGGATGGTGTTCTCCAATTGGCGTCGAAGTTGTTCCGTGTAGGTTGGAGGCACGAACTCTCGCCGCAAAGCTCTCTTCATCTTGGACCAACTCATCTCGTAGCACTCCGAAGGTGTGTGAAGCCACCATGTCGAGGCGTAGTCGTGGAAGTTTCTTGTGGCGCACTTCACTTGATCTTCGGGAGGAACTTGATGTAGCTTGAGGTAGTCGTCCATCAAACGCTCCCACTCGAGGTACTCCTCGGGTTCTTGAGTCCCATAGAAAGGAATCTCGTGGTCGATGTCGAGGTCGTAGTAGCTCGTGGAAGTCGCGGACTTGAGCTTGGGGAGCTTCTCTTGAGCGTAGCCTTGAGGTTCTTGTTGGCGAAGATGCCGTATGTCCGTAGGCGAAGATGCCTTGAAGTCGCTTGGCGAAGATGCCAAGGGAGATGGTGAAGTCATTGAGCGGTTGTTGATGTAGAGCTCTTGACCTTCACGTTCTTGTTGGTGATGGTGTCGATGCCGATGTGATCTTGCCGGAGACGGTAGCTCGGAAGCATGTGCTCTTGAGCGTCTTCTCGAAGATGAGGAAGATCGCTTGTAGGACTTGATGAGGGATTTGATCTCCTCCATTTTAGCTTGCATCTTGGCGTCGTAGTTGTTTTCCATGGCATCGAACTCGTCGTTGTTTTTGTAGACCGCAGATGAAATGCCTTGCCTATCCATCACAAGACTCAAGCAAATATGAGTGGGAGAAAGAGAAGAACTTATACCAATGTACCTTGACCGATGTTGAAAATGAATCAAGTTCACTCAAATGCGGACAATGAAATAGCACTATTGGTACCAATCCTTGTCGGTTCTCACACCTACACAAGTAAAGCTTATGGAGGAGCTCGGTGAGGATAGTGGCACAAAAATTTAATGCAAAATGTTAGCAAGAGTCAATAGTGTTGAAAGAGATTCACAAATTCGCAAGCGAAACAAGTAGACCAATAGCAATATGAGGCACACGGAAACACACACACGGATAGATAAATGGGGCCGTGCAACCAAGGAATGAGCTCAAAATGTGGAATCCACCAAAACGCTCGTGTTGCACAACTCAAGAGAGACGCTAGCACGATTGCTCAATAGGCGGATACGACACTTGTGCACAACCTATAAGATGCAAAATGGATAAACTTCTATCCCAAGTATGCTATGTATGTATGGTTCCCGGTGTTTCTCTCAAGATGATCCAAGATGATCGGATATGACAATTTTATATGCAATATGGTATGATGCTATGGCACTTGCATACAAGCTCTTTGCTCTCTTTCTTTTGCTTAAAAGCTTTATTTTTTTTTCTATGGCCACTTTTGCACAATGCACAAACCAAGATAGCAAGTGTGTATATGCGGGAACAAACTTGAGACACAATGGGTGATATGATACCAATATGATATGGTATGTATGCAATGGATGGTGTAGATCACTAATGTGCACAAGTAACGTTGCCGGCAATACTCAAATGGCTAGTCTCGATAGGCAAGTAACGCAAAATGGGCTAGGGGTTATCAATGCAATTTGCAAGGGGAATATACAATGGTGTCGTCGAGGTTACCGTCCTTTGCGATGATGAGTGGCGGTGTTCTTGATGTAGATACCAAGATGATGGAGACTCGTCCCTAAGTAGCCGAAACACCGTAGGAAACGGAAAAACCGCGAACTCAAAATCTCAAGGACAAATGTCAAATGGTGGTAGCGGGAATGCGGTGGTGGTTTGCACTTGGCAATGCGGAAGTGGAATGATGGGCTATACACGTGTCGGAGTTGAAGTTGCCGTCCCTAAGTAGCCGAAACACCTTAGGAGACACAAGCCACAACTCAAACAAGCTCAAACAACTATTGGGTTAAGTTGGGGGTGTTTGAAGTGTATGGTGGGCAAGGTTATGTGGAAGTGGTGGTGGTGGTTGATGAAGAAGCAATCGTCCCTAAGTAGTCGAAACACCTTAGGAGACTCGAATCACTACTCAAGCAACCACTAATGCTATGGGGAACAAAATTGGTTAGGTTGCGGAAGTCAGTGGTGGTTATGCGGAGGGTGTGGCGGAAGCCCTAGGCAAAGATGCCAAAGTTCACAAAATTTGATGGAGTCAAATGGTGATGGTAGTATTTTTATGGGATGAAGGATGTCAATAGCTTCAAAACGAGCTAAAGAACGTCAAAATCGGACTCCGGATGAATTAGTTATGGACAAAACGGTGAAACGAAAAAACTGAAATCACAGGGGCCGGATATCCGGGGGTGAATGTCCAGAATCGAGCGGATTTGATGCTCCAGGGCCCGGATGTCCGGCCGGATGGCCCGGATGTCCGGCCTGAGGCCCGGATGTCCGGCCCGACGGATCCCGATCTCGTTTGGGGCGGAAATTTTCGAATTGGGGGCGGAAATTGATGATTTCAAGGTCAAAATTTGATGGATTTCGTGGAGGAAAGATGGGGAAACTTGGGGAAATGCTAGATCCACTCGAAACCAAGCAAATCCATGGATCAAAATCAACAAAACATCATCAAAACTAACAAATCACAAAAAAAAATTGGGGCTATTTTTGGTGGGGATTTTCGGATTTAGGACGAAATTAACAAAATCAAGCTAGAAAAAGAGGGGTAGGGGATCCAAAAATGTGATCAACCTAAGCTCTGATCCATAGATGATGTAGGGCGGAACCCTACGTGGACGATCTTTCACGTTGGAGCGGATCCTACGGGGGAATTGATGAGGACATCAATACCATTGTTACACCCACAGCCCCTACTGCTACATATACTGGACCAATTACTAGAGCTCGCGCACGCCAATTAAATTATCAGGTACTTTCGTTTCTTGGTAATGATTCTAATGTTCATGAGAATATGATGCTGCCTAAATTGGATACATTTGTTTTGCTTACAAATGAAGGCCCTAGCTTGGAGAAGGATGGACATTGGAGCAAGAACAAGCATGGAGATAATGCCATGCTAAGGGGAACAAGAACGGAGTTACAAGTGATGATTTCAGGACTTTGAAGCCACCATAATGGGTGCATGAAGCCTTGGACGAAATATACAAGATGCTACTTCATAAATGTCGTCCCCGAGGCTATTCTAGGTGCTGCGTCACCTTATTAGCGGGCCAGGCCCATGTAATTTCGAAATACTTAAGTATAGGCTGTTTTAGAGTCCGTATGTGTGGGGAAACAAGAGTTAGGGTTGATTTGGACCCCTCCACCAAGGGCCACGAAATTCCCCCTCTTCCTCCATATATACAGCCCTTAGGGCACCGTTTAGACCTTGGGTTTTGTTTAGATTAAAAGTTCGCCATAGCTGCAACTTCGGCGTTTCGTTTGTGTTCAACGACTGCACAAAGGTGTCACAGAACCCCACCTTGATCAATAAAGCTTTCATCTTATATTCGCAATATCCAGATTGCAATCTCAGTTTCTTGCTTGTTCTTCGCTTGCTCGCAGAAGCAGCCCTCGTGGTCGTTGATCGTGCTCGGCGTGGTCAATAACCTCTCGGAGTTGGTTTAGCGATTGCTAAAGCGCGACGTCCTCGCAGACGTTCGTAGTCGGATCGTCAAAGTCGACTTCCTCCAAAGCGAAAACCAACATCTCATCGAAAGGCGGGACACCTTTGCCTCTATCAAGTGGTATCAGATTTTCAGGTTGCTCGGTGAGATTTTACAGTTTTCGTAGATTAGATCGAGTCTGTTCTTCATACCTAAAGTCCACGAAAAAGCCACAAAAAAATTAGGGTTAGTTCATCATATCCGAACCAATCTGAGCCTTTGCATAATCTTTTTAGGTTTTTGCTTTGTTGAATTTGCGGTTGCATCGTCGTGTCAAGTTCTTGGTCTTAGAGTCTAGTCTTTTAGAGTTTGAGTTCTAGTCATAAGTTGTCACGCCGCCGCCGCACCATCATCATCGCCTTGCCATCTACCACCATTGCTTATCCGCCACCGCTCTGAATCCGTATCCATATACCACCACCAACCCGTATCCATATACCACCACCGCTACCATATACCACCACTGCTGTCATATACCACCACCATATATCCACCACCAATCCGAGTTCCTTGCATATTAGGTTTGTTTTCGAGATCCATCTAGTTTCCGTTTTGTGTTTTCCTTGCCGGAGTAGGTTTCGGGAAATTTTTTTTTTCCGAAAACGCAAAATTTTCCGGAAACCACCCTCCGTTTAGGCCCAAAATTTTCCGAGAACGCACTTGTCGAAAAATTTTCTGGCTATCCTATTTTTAGGTGTTTCTAAGCGTATTGAGACAGTCGCCATTATAGAAAGTTTTTTTTGACCCGTTTCAGTTTTTGGGTCCAGGGCAAAAAAAAAAAATTTGGTCGAAAAAATTTCGTGCCCATCCTGTCAGTTTGACCTGGGAAGAGTTTTGAGACACTCGCCATTATAGTGATTTTTCGCAAAAAAAAAAAAGAGCAGCGCAAAAAAAAAGAAGCGCAAAAAAAAAAAAGAGCGAAAAAAATTATTCCAGAGTGTGCTTTTCCGTTGTTTCCGTGCAGCGCCGTGATTTTGTTAGTGTTCTAGGCTCGCGTCTCTAGCACGGTTCAGCCTAGGACCAAAGACAAGATCGTCGTTGAGCGCTTATTCAACTTTGCATCTCTGAATTGATTATTGCTGACCCTTTTGCTACCATATTATAAGCCTTCCCAGCTCCACATACATCTACATCGTGCGTTTGACTCTCCCAGTAATCGCTCTATCCAAGCTTTGAGAGTTTTGACTACATCGGTTGCCGATCACCGCTTTCGCCGCTGGGTAAGAACTGGTAAGAATTTGAGATTTGCTGACGGATTTGTGATCGTCCACCACACCACCACCACCACTTCCTAGTAGTCTGTCAATCATATTCTTGTGTGTTTCTATTGCTGCTAACCATGGCAGGATCACAAGCCGACGAGACCGACCGGGAGAACATGACAAACAAAGCGCTACATGATAAGTTTCAACAAATGATGAGTGGGCAGGTGGACGATGTGCTAAATAGATTTGAAGAGGCCATGGAGAAGATAGATGGCATTGAGAAGGCGTTCAAACAAAGCTCGATAACAAGTTTAATGAATTGCTCGCGTCTACCACCACCACCACCGGCTGCACCTAACGCACCTCTACTACAACAACATGGACTACCTCCACATCATGAAACAGCCCTCCGCCGAGCTTCCGTGTCCCTCTTCACTGGCCAAGCTCTTTGGTGCTGCTGTTGATATCGTGGCTCCTGCTGCTGCGGTGGGGAGGATGATTATGTGAGAGATTACGAGGATGAGGTTGATCAACATCGAACTACGTGCAACCACCAGCACCACAACCACCAGGTCGCCCACATGCAAATAATGTCAATGTTGGGCTCCCCTTCAGTGCGAGATCATGACCATCTCCCTAAACTGAAATTGAATATTCCACCATTTGAGGGTAGATATGTTCTGATATATATCTTACTTGGGAGTTAGAAACTGAACAACGATTTACATGTTTACAATATCCCGAGGAGAGACGTGTTCTGCTGCTGTTTGTGCTTTCACTAGCTTTGCATGTGTTTGGTGGTCGAACATTGTAGATTATATCCTGTTCCAGCTACTTGGGCTGCTTTGAAAACTGCTATGCGTACTCGTTGGGTTCCACCATATTATCAACGTGAATTACTTCAAAAATTGCAGCGCTTAAGACAAGGAAAAATTCGTAGAAGAATATTATCGGGAATTACAAATTGGCTTGATTAGATGTGGTATTGTTGAGGAGAATGAAGCTATGCTTGCACGTTTTCGGGTGGATTAAATAGAGAGATTCAGACCATTCTAGACTACAAGGATTATAATAATATCACTCGATTATTCCATCTTGCTTGTAAAGCTGAGCGTGAAGTGCAGGATCGATGAGGCCTTGGCGCGGACTAACTTTTCTGCAGGTCGACCTTCATCATGGACACCACGTGCATCATCTACTTCCACACGTTCTACCACACGGCACCTCCGTCGGCTGCCACCTCCAACCGTGATACAAGAAAGCAGGCACAACCACCACTATCGCCAAGAGTACACTGCTGGGCCTACAGAGCTCTTCTTCTTCCATGGCGTCAACAGGGCACACAAGTGATATTATTTGTCGTCGTTGTAAGGGAAGAGGACATTTTTGAGAGAATGCACATCTCAGCGTGTGATGATTGCTCACGAGGATGGTGGGTATGAGTCGCTAGTGACTATGATGAAGAGACTTTGGCTCTTATTACACATGAAGAACACGGTGGAGATGATTCGATCTGAGACGCAATACATGGCTGTGAAGATGCCGACAGTATGAATGTTTAGTTGCTCAACGTGTTTTGAGTGTGCAGGTTACACAAGCTGAGCAAAATCAGAGGCATAACTTGTTCCATACAAAGGGAGTTGTGAAGGAACGTTCTATTCAGCGTCATCATAGATGGAGGGAGCTGCAACAACTTGGCTAGCATGGATATGGTGGAGAAGCTTTCTCTCACCACAAGACCACATCCACATCCTTACTACATCCAATGGTTCAACAACAGCGGCAAGGTTAAGGTAACACGTCTGTTCGTGTGTATTTTAGTATCTCTACATATGCTGATTATGTTGATTGTGATGTGGTACCTATGCAAGCATGTTCCTTATTACTTGGTAGACCATGGCAATTTGATAAAATTCTGTACACCATGGTAGAAACAATCAGTATACTCTTGTTCACAAGGATAAAAATATTACTTTGCTTCCTATGACTCCTGATTCCATTTTGAAAGATGATATTAATAGAGCTAATAAAGCAAAACAGGAGAAAAATAAGAGTGAAAATCAGATTGTGGCAAAAGAATTTGAGCAACAAATGAAGCCTAATAATAAACCATCTAATGTTGTTTCTGAAATTAAACTGAAAAGTGCATGTTTATTTGCCACCAAATCTGATATTGATGAGCTAGATTCTAGCAAATCTGTTTGCTATGCTTTTGTGTGCAAAGAGGCATTATTTTCATTCGAGGACGTGCCTTCCTCTTTGCCCCCGCTGTCACTAACATTTTGCGGGAGTTCACGACGTCTTCCCACAAGGCGTGCCACCGGATTACCACCTATTCGAGGGATTGAGCATCAAATTGACTTAATTCCGGTGCATCGCTACCAACCGCGCACCATACCGTACCAATCCGGAGGAGGCGAAGGAGATTATCCGTCAAGTACAGGAGCTGCTCGACAAAGGTTATATACGCGAATCTCTTAGTCCTTGTGCTGTTCCTATTATACTAGTGCCTAAAAAGGATGGTACGTCGGCGTATGTGTGTTGATTGTAGAGGCATTAATAATATTACTATTCGTTATCGTCATCCTATTCCTAGGCTAGATGATATGCTTGATGAATTGAGTGGCTCTACAATATTCTCCAAAGTTGATTTGCGTAGTGGATACCATCAAATTCGTATGAAATTGGGAGATGAATGGAAAACAGCATTTAAAACTAAGTTTGGATTATATGAGTGGTTAGTCATGCCTTTTGGGTTAACTAATGCACCTAGTACTTTCATGAGATTAATGAACGAAGTTTTACGTGCTTTCATTGGACGATTTGTGGTAGTTTACTTTGATGATATACTGATTTATAGCAAATCTTTGGAAGAACATTTGGAACATTTACGTGCTGTTTTTAATGCTCTACGTGATGCACGTTTGTTTGGTAACCTTGGGAAGTGCACCTTTTGCACCGACCGAGTATCTTTTCTTGGCTATGTTGTTACTCCACAGGAATTGAAGTTGATAAAGCCAAGATTGAAGCTATTGAGAGTTGGCCGCAGCCCAAAGCGGTCACACAAGTGAGGAGTTTTCTTGGACTCGCTGGTTTCTATAGGCGTTTTGTGAGAGACTTTAGCACCATTGCTGCACCTCTCAATGAGCTTACAAAGAAGGATGTGCCTTTTGTTTGGGGTACCGCATACGGGAAGAAGCCTTCACGGTATTGAAAGATAAGTTGACACATGCTCCTTTACTCCAACTTCCCGACTTTAATAAGACTTTTGAGCTTGAATGTGATGCTAGTGGAATTGGATTAGGAGGTGTGTTATTACAAGATGGCAAACCTGTTGCATACTTTTACGAAAAATTGAGTGGGCCTAGTCTGAACTATTCTACTTATGACAAAGAATTATATGCTCTTGTTAGGACTTTAGAGACATGGCAACATTATTTATGGCCCAAAGAATTTGTTATACATTCGATCATGAATCTTTGAAACATATTAAAAGTCAAGCTAAACTGAATCGTAGACATGCTAAATGGGTTGAATTCATTGAGACTTTCCTTATGTCATTAAACACAAGAAGGGTAAAGAAAATGTTATTCTTGATGCTTTGTCTAAATCGCTATACTATGCTTTCACAACTTGACTTCAAAATATTTGGTTTGGAGACCATCAAAGATCAATATATGCATGATGCTGATTTTAAAGATGTAATGCAGAATTGTAAAGAAGGAAGAACATGGAACAAGTTCGTTATTAATGATGGTTTTGTGTTCCGTGCTAACAAGCTATGCATTCCTGCTAGCTCTGTTAGTCTTTTGTTGTTGCAGGAGGCGCATGGAGGAGGATTAATGGGACACTTTGGCGTCAAGAAGGCGGAGGATATACTTGCTACACATTTCTTTTGGCCAAAGATGAGACGGGATGTTGAGCGTTTTGTTGCTCGCTGCACTACATGTCAAAAAGCTAAGTCACGACTCAATCCTCATGGTTTATATATGCCTTTGCTCTGTGCCTAGTGTTCCTTGGGAGGATATATCTATGGACTTTGTTTTAGGTTTACCTCGAACAAAGAAGGGAGGATAGCATATTTGTTGTCGTGGATAGATTCTCGAAAATGGCACACTTTATACCATGTCATAAAAGCGATGATGATTGTTAATGTTGCTGATTTGTTCTTTCGTGAAATTATTCGCTTGCATGGTGTTCCAAATACTATTGTTTCAGATCGTGATACTAAATTTCTTAGCCACTTTTGGAGATGTTTATGGGCTAAGTTGGGGACTAAACTGCTTTTAGTACTACTTGTCACCCCAAACCGATGGACAAACTGAAGTAGTCAATAGAACATTGTCTACTATGCTTAGGGCTGTTTTGAAGAATAATAAGAAAATGTGGGAAGAATGCTTGCCTCATATTGAATTTGCTTATAATCGTTCATTGCATTCTACAACTAAGATGTGCCCTTTTGAAATTGTGTATGGCTTCCTACCTCGTGCACCTATTGATTTGTTGCCTCTTCCATCTTCGGAGAAGGTTAATTTTGATGCTAAAGAACGTGCTGAATTGATTTTAAAATGCATGAGATAACTAATGAAAACATTGAGCGTATGAATGCTAAATATAAACTTCTTTGGAGATAAGGGTAGAAAACATTTTGTCTTTGCACCGGAGATCTTGTTTGGTTACATTTGCGTAAGGATAGGTTTCCTAATTTGCGCAAATCAAAGCTAATGCCACGTCTTGATGGTCCATTTAAGGTGTTAGAGAAAATAAATGATAATGCATATAAACTTGAGCTGCCTGCAGATTTTGGGGTTAGTCCCACTTTTAACATTGCAGATTTGAAGCCTTATTTGGGTGAGGAATATGAGCTTCCGTCGAGGACGACTTCATTTCAAGAAGGGAGGATGATGAGGACATCAATACCATTGTTACACCCACAGCCCTCTTGCTACATATCTTGGACCAATTACTAGAGCTCATGACGCCAATTAAATTATCGGTACTTTCGTTTCTTGGTAATGATTCTAATGTTCATGAGAATATGATGCTGCCTAAATTGGATACATTTGTTTTGCTTACAAATGAAGGCCCTAGCTTGGAGAAGGATGGACATTGGAGCAAGAACAAGCATGGAGATAATGCCATGCTAAGGGGAACAAACGGAGTTACAAGTGATGATTTCAGGACTTTGAAGCCACCATAATGGGTGCATGAAGCCTTGGACGAAATATACAAGATGCTACTTCATAAATGTCGTCCCGAGGCTATTCTAGGTGCTCGTCACCTTATTAGTGGGCCAGGCCCATGTAATTTCGAAATACTTAAGTATAGGCTGTTTTAGAGTCCGTATGTGTGGGGAAACAAGAGTTAGGGTTGATTTGGACCCCTCCACCAAGGGCCACGAAATTCCCCCCTCTTCCTCCATATATACAGCCCTTAGGGCACCGTTTAGACCTTGGGTTTTGTTTAGATTAAAAGTTCGCCATAGCTGCAACTTCGGCGTGCCGTTTGTGTTCAACGACTGGACAAAGGCATCACAGAACCCCACCTTGATCAATAAAGCTTTCATCTTATATTCGCAATATCCAGATTGCAATCTCAGTTTCTTGCTTGTTCTTCGTTTGCTCGCAGGAAGCAGACCCTCGTGGTCAGAGTTGATCGTGCTCGGCGTGGTCAATAACCTCTCGGAGTTGGTTTAGCGATTGCTAAAGCGCGACGTCCTCGACGTTCGTAGTCGGATCGTCAAAGTCGACTTCCTCCAAAGCGAAAACCAACATCTCATCGAAAGACGGGACACCTTTGCCTCTATCAGGAATCACGAAGAACGAGAGGAAGAACACGAGGAAATCACGGGGAGGAACGAGGGAAAACACTCAACAAACAAGGAATCGGTCACACAAATGCTAGATCAAAGAACACAAAGGGAGATACATGATTCAAGGTCAACAAAGGACGATACAAACGGTAGCCGTTCTTCTCCGAGAGGAGGTCTTGATGGGGGCCACCCAAGAGGGGGTCTTGAATCCAAGATGGATCTTCTCCGAAGAGGGGCCTCGGTCTCTCTCGTGGAGTAGATCCGATGTGGATGAGCGAAGCTCTATCTATGAGCTAAATCAACGCTAACCCTAACTAGGAGGAGGGGAAGAAGTATATATAGTGCTAGTACAAGTTGGGGCGAGTTGGAGGGTACATGGGCCCTTGGCCCGTTCACTTGTCTGCAGACAGCGCCGGATGTCCGGCTGGGGCCCGGATGTCCGGGAGCCGCGAGGCGCGGATGTCGGGCTACCCACCGGATGTCCGGGCTGTGGCAACGGTTTCTGCCGAATCGGGAGTGAGGTGCGGATTTCGGGCTTGGGCGGATATCCGGCTCGTGAGACGCCGGATGTCCGGGCGGTTGGCGGATGTCCGGCTTTGGTGAGGCGCCGGATGTCCGCCAGCTGTAGCTTCAAAGCAGCTCCGTCTTCTTCCGTCGCTGCCTTCCATGCTTCCCTCGCGGATGGTGTAGTCGTTCCTTGGCGCTTGCACTCCTCCTTGACATCCGAGAAGCTCCGGCAATACCTATGCATGCACACGGGGAAGTGTCAAGTAGTATACCATCCTCGAAGGGGTCAAGTGAGCACGTGTAAAGGAGAAGATTCACCTTTGTGTATGTGAAGAAGAGGTCGCACGTGTCACTTGCCAAACGGACTCTTGACATGGTGATGACCGTAGGATGCTCCGCATCAAGGGGTGTCCCAACTTAGCCCATGATAAGCTCTCGCGATCAACGAAGGATATTCCTTCTCCCCGGGAAGACCCGATCAGTCTCGGAATCCCGGCTACAAGACATTTCGACAGCAATAAAACAAGACCAGCAAAGCCGCCGGATGTGCCGACAAATCCCGATAGGAGTCGACGTACCTCGTTCTCGTGGCACACCGGATAAGTCAAGCTACGAGTAAAACCAACCCTCGAGTTGCCCGTGGTGGCCCCCAGCAGTTGCTTTCGGTTCGGACCAACACTCGAAGGAGCACGGCCCGGGGCTAAATAAAGATGACCCTTGGGCTCCGAAACCCAAGGGAAAAAGGGCTAGGTGAGGCAAATGGTAAAACCAATGTTGGGCCTTCTGGAGGAGTCTTGTTCAAAGCGAACTGTCAAGGGGTCCCATAAATCACCCGACCGCGTTAGGGACGCAAAATCCGGGAACATAATACCGATATGACAGAAACTAGGCGGCAAGAGTGGAACAAAACACCAGGCATAAGGCCGAGCCTTCCACCCTTTACCAAGTATATAGATGCATTAATTAAATAAGATATATTGTGATATCCCAACAAGTAAACATGTTCCAACAAGGAACAACATCTCCATATTCCAACAAGGAACAAACTTCATCTTCACCTGCAACTAACAACGCTATAAGAGGGGCTGAGCAAAGCGGTAACATAGCCAAACAATGGTTTGCTAGGAAGGGTGCAAAGGTTAGAGGTTCATGGCAATTTGGGAGGCTTGAGCAGCAAGTGATAGGTAGCGCAGCATAGCGAAAGAACGAAGCAACTAGCATGGCAATGATAGTAATGAGATCCAAGGTGACGGTCATCTTGCCTGAAATCCCGCAAGAAAGAAGAACGAGTCCATGAAGAAGACGAACGGATGAAGCCGAACCAAGCGTAGACGAACGAATCCTCACGATCGCAATGAAACAGAAACTAACAAGAAGAAGCACACAACATGGTAAACACACCACACATGAACATGGCATGATGCACAACAAGTATGATGCATGACAAAGGCTACATGAAGCTACTCATGGCAAGAGATGATGCATACAAGACCAACACATCAAAGCAAGTTTAAATGAGGCCGGAAACAACATAGAACAATTCCGGTAAGTCCTCATATGCAAATTTCGAAATTGGTCCACATCTGAATAAACCTTATGTTCAAGTTGTTAAACAGCAAGTTAAGATGCACCACGAAGATCTACACGAAATTCTAGTCAAGTTACATATAAAGTTCATTTAATTCGGAGCTACGGCCTAGAAGATATGAGCAAAACAAGTTAAACATGGCATTGATGCAAAATGCATACAAACATCAAGCAAACACCTCAAAACATGAATGCAACATGATAATATGAAGCTACATGCAATTCTAAGCAAGTTTCATATAGAGCACACTCAAAACGGAGCAACGGTTCAACACATACACACCATACAAGTTATAGCAACAATCTGTCCAAAACAGCAACTAGGCATATTGCAAGCATCAAAACACTATGCTACAGCATCTCAACGTGAAAACAAAAGGCATGGGCATGATGTACAGGTAAAGCATGACAAAATATGAACACTAAGCTATCTCCAGAAATCACTAGAACATGCTCAAAAGGACATGGCCAGATTGCAAATAATAACAGTTTCACAGACTTAGCAGAATTCACAGGACATGGCAGAAATAACATCAGGTTAACATGTTTAGAGCTATGAAGCAACATCTTACAGCAAGCTATCAAGTCAAACTAGGGCATGTCATGAATCTACTCAAAGCATATATCAAAAGTCCCTTAGTGACCATAAGCCAAAAGGGATCAGAAAATACAGTTGCAAGCATGTGAATATAGCAAAAACATAAACAGATTCAGACTTGGTGCAAAACTGGAGCATGGCATAAACAGATAACAAGTAGGCATGTTAACGAGCTCGATGCATTCACTACGAGGCATTGCATGACAAACTAAGCATACACCCAGCAACTAGACATGGCATAGAAGCTAGACATGGCAAAAACAACAACATAGCATGCAAGGATCAACCACAACAACCTTGGCAAAATTGAATAACATGTAAACAACCTGCCAGGAAACATTTTATAGCAAAAGTAGAGCTCGATTGACTCAAGCTATGGCACTCCATAATTGCAAACAAGGGCATGGATGGATAGAGAATAACCATATGTTCAAAACATCCTTACTGAAGTATCTCAAAATAAGCATGGATCTCTCGGTAGCATCAAGTTTACATGGCATAAAAATATCAGTGAGCAGGGCTGAAATCAGCAACATCATGAAGCCTAGTTTGCATGCTTGTGCTAGTCACCACAGAGATCACAAAAATACATGGCATACACCCCTGTAAAGATGGCATGGCATATTACAAAACACATGTAGGACTCAACTTCATAGGGTGCACACATCAATCATGACAAAAATGACAAAAGTGCATGTTCTGATAAGAATCTGAAACTAACATCACATAGCCCTCTTCCAACAGCATTTCGGGCATCAAGATGAGCTCAAATGAAAATGATGCAATGAGATGAAATGATGTACTCGTCGAGACGAACAATTTGACATATTACACGCACGAAACGGAGCAATATGCAGAGAGTTATGGCATGATGAACATGAGCATATAATGTCAAAAATCTCGGGACTTAGAGAAAAACAAGGGGGAAAGAAAGTCAACCGTGGGCGGGATCCAGATCCAGATCGGGGCGGCACGGATTCCGAGGCGGCCGGAGAACGCCGCGGAGCTCGGAGGAGGAGGAGGAGGCGGAGGGACGCCGGGAAGGCGCGCGGCTGGCCGCCGGCGGCGGAGGCGGAGGCGGGCGGCGGGCGGCCGGGAGGGGCCAGCGACGGCGTCGCGCCGGCGGCGCAAGAGGCGGCGGGGCGAGGGGCAGGCGCTGGGCGCCATGGGCTCGGGGCTGCCTGACTGGCCTGGCGGGCGGGCAGCGCGGTGGGAGGTGGCGGCGGCCACGTGGCGGCGGTGGATTCGACGGGGCGGCGGCTGGACATGTCCGGCCGTCGGCGGACGCGTCCGGCGGCGCGGGGAGAGGCTAGGCTAGGGTTTGGACTGCGATTTTTGGAGGGGGAGGTGTTTATATAGGTAGACGGAGCTAGGAGAGTCCAAATGAGGAGCGGTTTTCGCCCACACGATCGTGATCGAACGACCGAGAGCATGGAGGGGAGTTTGCTGGGTTTTGGGCCACTTGGAAGGGTGTTGGGCTGCAAAGAGAAGGGGCTTTTATGTTACCCGGTTAACTGTTGAGTACCAAACGACCTCCAAATGGCACGAAACTTGACAGGCGGTCTACCGGTGCTATACCAAGGCCGCTTGGCAAGACTCGGTCCATTCCGAGAAAGTTTAACACCCGCACATGAAAAGAGGTAAAAGGGGGGCGCCGGGAGACATAGGAGCGCCGGATTGCAAAACGGACAACGGGGAAAATGCTCGGATGCATGAGACGAACACGTATGTAAAATGAAATGCACATGATGACATGATATGAAATGCAGATGATGACATGGCAAAGTGCAACACGCAAGCAAATGACATGGCAACAACGACGAATAACTGGAAGACACCTGGCGCATTGAATCCGGGGCGTTACAACACTCCTCCACTAACAAGAGATCTCGTCCCGAGATCTTAGGACGAAGACGGAAGGGAAAAAGGGATGAGGTGAAACAAGAAACGCAAGAGAGAAGAGGCAAAGAATCGAGAGCACTCGAGAAGAAGAGAGGAACGACGAGAATGACGAGAATTGAAAGCTCACGGAATTAGATAGACTATGAAACCACTCGTTCTAACTGGAGTGGTTAGAATGAGAAAAGAAACGAATAAGACTGAAAGGATTTAGGCAGCACACCGGTTGAACAAGGAAAGAATAGAACATGAGCTTCAGAAGATGGAATGACACTTGACGAGATAAACAACGCAATGCCTCCGGAAGAATTGAAAGAATTTTGAATGAAAAGAACTTGGAAGGAAGGATTGAGTTGATTTGAATATCTGAGAAGAACAAAGAAATGCAAAACTCCAATTCTAAAGAATACAGAGAATTAATTACACTTAGAGATGCAAGAAGAAAAGATATTTGAATTACACCAAAATATTGATGAAACTCTTGAAGAATGAATTAAATCATGAAGAACCACCATGAAGAACTCCGGTAACAAAAGGATGATGAGATACAATTGAAGGATGGAAAGAATAAGGATTAAGTCTTGCGGTGATTTAGATGGAGGTTCCGACGAAATGGCCGAGGAAATTAGAACTCCGGAAAAGAAAAGATGAAAACACTTGGATCTAGAATTTATTCAACAAGAACAAACTCCGAAGAAAGGGATTAATCACTTTGATGAAATAAGAATAAGATTTATTGTATGCTTATCCTTCATCCAATTAAATTGATGACAAAATGGATATTGCATACTACTTATTCTTCTTGAAAAAGAATTGAGAAGTGACATATCGCAAACTTGAGAAGGACTTCATGAATCACCGGTAGGTTGAAAAGAACGAATGGATTAATATGATAATCAAGGAAAAGAATCTTGAACGAACCACGGTAAAAATTCGAAAATGGCTGATGAAAGAGAATGAATCACCGGGAAGAATTAGAAGACCAAATATGCTCGAGGTAATTTAGATGCAAAAGGACAAGGAGATCATGAGCTGATTAAAGAACACTTGAACGAGGCACCGGGATAAATAGAGAACGATAACTGGAATGATGGCCTCCGTTTAGAAGAAATGGAAAAACAACTCCTGACATACTCCGGATGGGTAAGAAAAGAATATCTGATCAACTGAAATAAATCTAGAGGATGATACGAAGCTAGAATCACGAATATTCGAGAAAACGGACAAGATTTGGAGAAACTCTTCCTCGATCTTCAAAGTTGAGAATGACGACGAGAAACACCATCAAAATTGTTGAGGTACTCTGGAAGAATGAAAAGCGAAGAGGTTGAGGCAACAATGAAATGATTTGAAATTGATCTTGGAAAAGGCATGTGACTGATGGAATCCATTCTTACGTCACACTTGAAAATAATTGGGAATAGCTCCGGGAAATTGGAAGAGTCAGGTAAGATCCTGGGAAAAGACCTGTGGGTTAGGGCCCACTGAAGAGAAAAACACCGTTGGAAAGGGAGTGTTTACCAGATAGATGATGCACCGGAACAATTAAATATTTGAATGAAGTGACAACCTCGAATTTAATTCGAACACAGACAAATCTCCTGAGATGTCTTCCGAACTCCGGAATGATAAACTTGCGAGAGGCGAACGAGCAAAGGGAAATATTTGAGCTGAGGGAAAGAATACGATCAACCCGAAAAACTTGAATTGAATCCACTGGAAAAGAGATGAAGAATGTCGAACAAAACGATAATTCACCGGTTGAAATGATTAACGAAAGACTGAAGAGGCTCCACACGAATGAAATTGATGGTCGAAAAAGACTCAGGCTCCGGGAATAATAGGGTGGGAGGGCGGGAAAACAAAGGCAACTTGGAAGGGGAAACGACGAATATCTTGAAGAGAAAAACACCGATTGAAATCATTGAGGAAAGAAAGCAAAGACTTCACACGAGTAGGATGGATACTCGAATACAGACTCCGGTTCGGAAAAGAAGAAGGAGGGCGGCGGAAAAACAAAGACAACTTCGGACAGGGAAACAACATCGATCGAAAATAGCTGAGGACTGATCTCCCAAAGACAAAGAGGTTCGAGTCAACTTGACGAGAGATGCACCGGATCAAAAGAGCTGAGACCCAACGAACGAAAAACTAACCACGTGATCCTAAAGAAAATTTTGAAGGAAGAGGAGTAATTCAAAACACCTACGCCAAGATTTCTCAACAGCGATTTAAGGGCTGAGGAGTAAAAGAATTCCTACTCTCGATATAACTAGACTCCAAAACAGTTTTCTTCTAGACTCAACAACGGCCAAACTACACGATCAATCAAGGGGCTCCTAGGGTCGGTCGAGGCTCGATACCAACTTATCACGCCCAATATGCAACCCTATCCAAAAGGAACTCGACGGTCCCACCAAGGATAGACCGATATTGAAACGCTTTTGCAAGGTGGATATCATTACATCAACATTACATAATAGATGGGGATACATACAAGAAGCATACAATGCCACAAGAATACAACAACATCAGATACAAGAGATCAACATCCAACTACGGATGAAACATAAACAGAAACTCAAACGACATCCACCACTGCTAGCCCAAAGGTTGCCGACCGAACCTATCCCCGATCGAAGAAGCGAAGAAGAACTCCAAAACAAGTAACATCGCTCTCACGTCATGATCATCGCATAACCTGTACCTGCAACTGGTGGTGTAGTAATCTGTGAGCCACGAGGACTCAGCAATCCCATTACCATGGGTATCAAGACTAGCAAAGCTTAATGGGAAAGGAAGGGGTAATGTGGTGAGGTTGTAGCAGCGACTAAGCACATATGGTGGCTAACATACGCAAATGAGAGCGAGAAGAGAAACAAAGGAACGGTCGTCAACTAGTAATGATCAAGAAGTGATCCTGAAATCCTACTTACGTCAAACATAACCCAAGAAACCGTGTTCTCCTCTCGATCAACCCCGAAAAGAGACACTCACGGTTACGCACATGGTTGGTGTATTTTAGAAGAGTTTGCTTCAAGTTTACTACAACCGGATATTAACAAATTCCCATCTGCCACATAACCGCTGGCACGGCTCTCGAAAGTTTATACCTGCAGGGTGTCCCAACTTAGCCCATGATAAGCTCTCGCGATCAACGAAGGATATTCCTTCTCCCGGGAAGACCGGTCAGTCTCGGAATCCGGCTACAAGACATTTCGACAGCAATAAAACAAGACCGGCAAAGCCGCCCGGATGTGCCGACAAATCCCGATAGGAGTCGCACGTACCTCGTTCTCAGGGCACACCGGATAAGTCAAGCTACGAGTAAAACCAACCCTCGAGTTGCCCCGTTGATGCGGAGCATCCTTCGATCATCCCCATGGACCTTCCGTCGCCTCACCAAGCTCCAAAAGGACCCATGACGAGAGCACGAGCTCGAGCTCTCGAGACCGAGGTGACTTCTCTCCTTAGTGAAATATCATATGACCCTCTCGAGACATGGCTACTACCTCAATCCGAATGTTGTGCATGCTTAGGTACTAAGGAACCAACCTAGGAGAAGCTACAGCTCAAGATGGACACCAAGAGCAAGAGGAAGAACTGCAGAGTCAGGGGAGCGGTACTACCGCTCAAGCCAAGCGGTACTACCGCTGGGAGCCAAGCGGTACTACCGCTCTGCATCCGCCTACTTCCGCAAAACCCGACACACTCAAGGAATCGAGCAGGCGTCGGAGCGGTACTACCGCTCAAGATAAGCGGTACTATCGCTGAAAGCGGTACTATCACCACAAAGCGGTATTATCACTGAAAGCGGTACTACCGCCATGAAGCAACAGATTACTACCGCCTGCCTCGCAGTAGCGTTTGGCCGAGGCCCATGTACTTGTTTCGCCCCAACGCACCTTGGAGGTCCTAGACTATAAATAGACCTTCCCTCATCCTTTCTAGGGTTAGCTTTGGATTTGCTCATATTTCGTGTGAGAGCCTTTGCTCATCCACTTGGCTACTTCTCCTTCGAGATCAGGACCTCACGGAGAAGATCCCCAAGCGGATTCAAGACCCCCTCCTAGGGTGGACCCCTCAAGACCTCCTCTCGGAGAAGAACGGCTACCCTTGTATCCTACCCTTTGTTGTCCTTGAATCTTGTGCCACTCTATGTGTTTGGTAATCTAGCACTTGTGTGATCGTTTTCTTGTCGGTTGAGTGATCTCTCTCTCGTTCTCCCCGTGTTTTCCCTCGTGTTCTTCCGCTCGTTCTTCGTGTTCCTCGTAGGGATTCTCTCCAAGCGTGAAAGATCGTCAACCTAGGGTTCTACCCTACATCATCATGGTATCATGAGCCACGTTGATCACGTTATTGGAGCCCCTACCCCTCTTTTTCTAGCTTGATTTTGTTGTTTTTGTCCTAATTCCGAAAATTCCTGATAGAGGCAAAGGTGTCCCGATGTTTCGATGAGATGGTGGCTATCGTTTCTGTGGGAGTCGACCTTGACGATCCGACTACGATCGTGCGAGACGTCGCGCCTTAGCAATCGCTAAACCAACTTCCGAGGGTTATTGACCACGCCGAGCACGATCAACGACCACGAGGGCCTGTTTCCTGCGAGCAAACGAAGAACAAGCAAGAAACTGAGATTGCAATCTGGATATTGCGAATATAAGATGAAAGCTTTATTGATCAAGGTGGGGTTCTGTGACGCCTTTGTCCGGTCGTCGAACACAAACGGCACTGTGAAGTTGCAGCTATGGCGAACTTTTAATCTAAACAAAACCCAAGGTCTAAACGGTGCCCTAAGGGCGGTATATATGGAGGAAGAGGGGGAATTTCGTGGCCCTTGGTGGAGGGGTCCAAATCAACCCTAACTCTTGTTTCCCACACATACGGACTCTAAAACAGCCTATACTTAAGTATTTCGAAATTACATGGGCCTGGCCCAATAATAAGGTGACGAAGCACCTAGAATAGCCTATGGACGAATATTATGAAGTGTCATCTTGTATATTTCGTCCAAGGCCTCATGCACTCATTAGGGTGGCTTCAAAGTCCTGGAATCATCACTTGTAACTCCGTTCTTGTTCCCCTTATGCATGCCAACATCTCCATGCTTGAACTTGCTCCAAGGTTCATCTTTCTTGTCCATGGTAGGCCCTTCATTTGTAAGCAAAACAAATGTATCCAATTTAGGCAGCATCATATTCTCATGAACATTGGAATCGTTACCAAGAAACGAAAGTACCGATAATTCAATTGGCGTCATGTGAGCTCTAGTAATTGGTCCAAGATGTATAGCAGCAGGGCTGTGGGTGTAACAATGGGATTGATGTCCTCATCATCCTCCCTTCTTGAAATGAAGTCGTCCTCGTGAAGCTCATCTTCCTCACCCAAATAAGGCTTCAAATCTGCAATGTTAAAAGTGGGACTAACCCCAAAATCTGCAGGCAGCTCAAGTTTATATGCATTATCATTTATTTTCTCTAACACCTTAAATGGACCATCAAGACGTGGCATTAGCTTTGATTTTGCAAATTAGGAAACCTATCCTTACGCAAATGTAACCAAACAAGATCTCCAGGTGCAAAGACAACATGTTTTCTACCCTTATCTCCAACAAGTTTATATTTAGCATTCATACGCTCAATGTTCTCCTTAGTTAACTCATGCATTTTTAAAATCAATTCAGCACGTTCCTTAGCATCAAAATTAACCTTCTCCGAAGAAGGAAGAGGCAACAAATCAATAGGTGCACGAGGTAGGAAGCCATACACAATTTCAAAAGGGCACATCTTAGTAGTAGAATGCAATGAACGATTATAAGCAAATTCAATATGAGGCAAGCATTCTTCCCACATTTTCTTATTATTCTTCAAAACAGCCCTAAGCATAGTAGACAATGTTCTATTGACTACTTCAGTTTGTCCATCGTTTTGGGGTGACAAGTAGTACTAAAAGCAGTTTAGTCCCCAACTTAGCCCATAAACATCTCCAAAAGTGGCTAAGAAATTTAGTATCACGATCTGAAACAATAGTATTTGGCACACCATGCAAGCGAATAATTTCACGAAAGAACAAATCAGCAACATTAACAAACATCATCGCTTTTATGACATGGTATAAAGTGTGCCATTTTCGAGAATCTATCCACGACAACAAATATGCTATCCTCCCTTCTTTGTTCGAGGTAAACCTAAAACAAAGTCCATAGATATATCCTCCCAAGGAACACTAGGCACGAGCAAAGGCATATATAAACCATGAGGATTGAGTCGTGACTTAGCTTTTTGACATGTAGTGCAGCGAGCTACAAAACGCTCAACATCCCGTCTCATCTTTGGCCAAAAGAAATGTGTAGCAAGTATATCCTCCGTCTTCTTCACGCCAAAGTGTCCCATTAATCCTCCTCCATGCGCCTCCTGCAACAACAAAGACTAACAGAGCTAGCAGGAATGCATAGCTTGTTAGCACGAACACAAAACCATCATTAATAACGAACTTGTTCCATGTTCTTCCCTCTTTACAATTCTGCATTACATCTTTAAAATCAGCATCATGCACATATTGATCTTTGATGGTCTCCAAACCAAATATTTTGAAGTCAAGTTGTGAAAGCATAGTATATCGACGAGACAAAGCATCAGAATAACATTTTCTTTACCCTTCTTGTGTTTAATGACATAAGGAAAGTCTCAATGAATTCAACCCATTTAGCATGTCTACGATTCAGTTTAGCTTGACTTTTAATATGTTTCAAAGATTCATGATCGAATGTATAACAAATTCTTTGGGCCATAAATAATGTTGCCATGTCTCTAAAGTCCGAACAAGAGCATATAATTCTTTGTCATAAGTAGAATAGTTCAGACTAGGCCCACTCAATTTTTCGTAAAAGTATGCAACAGGTTTGCCATCTTGTAATAACACACCTCCTAATCCAATTCCACTAGCATCACATTCAAGCTCAAAAGTCTTATTAAAGTCAGGAAGTTGGAGTAAAGGAGCATGTGTCAACTTATCTTTCAATACCGTGAAGGCTTGTTCCTGTGCGGTACCCCAAACAAAAGGCACATCCTTCTTTGTAAGCTCATTGAGAGGTGCAGCAATGGTGCTAAAGTCTCTCACAAAACGCCTATAGAAACCAGCGAGTCCAAGAAAACTCCTCACTTGTGTGACCGTTTTGGGCTGCGGCCAACTCTCAATAGCTTCAATCTTGGCTTTATCAACTTCAATTCCCTGTGGAGTAACAACATAGCCAAGAAAAGATACTCGGTCGGTGCAAAAGGTGCACTTCCCAAGGTTACCAAACAAACGTGCATCACGAGAGCATTAAAAACAGCACGTAAATGTTCCAAATGTTCTTCCAAAGATTTGCTATAAATCAGTATATCATCAAAGTAAACTACCACAAATCGTCCAATGAAAGCACGTAAAACTTCGTTCATTAATCTCATGAAAGTACTAGGTGCATTAGTTAACCCAAAAGGCATGACTAACCACTCATATAATCCAAACTTAGTTTTAAATGCTGTTTTCCATTCATCTCCCAATTTCATACGAATTTGATGGTATCCACTACGCAAATCAACTTTGGAGAATATTGTAGAGCCACTCAATTCATCAAGCATATCATCTAGCCTAGGAATAGGATGACGATAACGAATAGTAATATTATTAATGCCTCTACAATCAACACACATACGCCGACGTACCATCCTTTTTAGGCACTAGTATAATAGGAACAGCACAAGGACTAAGAGATTCGCAGATATAACCTTTGTCGAGCAGCTCCTGACTTGACGATAATCTCCTTCGTCTCCTCTGGATTGGTACGGTATGGTGCACGGTTGGGTAGCGATGCACCGGGAATTAAGTCAATTTGATGCTCAATCCCTCGAATAGGTGGTAATCCGGTGGCACGCCTTGTGGGAAGACGTCGCGAACTCCTGCAAAATGTTAGTGACAGCGAGGGGCAAAGAGGAAGGCACGTCCTCGAATGAAAATAATGCCTCTTTGCACACAAAAGCATAGCAAACAGATGTGCTAGAATCTAGCTCATCAATATCAGATTTGGTGGCAAATAAACATGCACTTTTCAGTTTAATTTCGAAGCAACATTAGATGGTTTATTATTAGGCTTCATTTGTTGCTCAAATTCTTTTGCCACAATCTGATTTTCACTCTTATTTTTCTCCTGTTTTGCTTTATTAGCTCTATTAATATCATCTTTCAAAATGGAATCAGAGTCATAGGAAGCAAAGTAATATTTTATCCTTGTGAACAAGAGTATACTGATTGTTTCTACCATGGTGTACAGAATTTTATCAAATTGCCATGGTCTACCAAGTAATAAGGAACATGCTTGCATAGGTACCACATCACAATCAACATAATCAGCATATGTAGAGATACTAAAATGCACACGAACAAGACGTGTTACCTTAACCTTGCCGCTGTTGTTGAACCATTGGATGTAGTAAGGATGTGGATGTGGTCTTGTGGTGAGAGAAAGCTTCTCCACCATATCCATGCTAGCCAAGTTGTTGCAGCTCCCTCCATCTATGATGACGCTGAATAGAACGTTCCTTCACAACTCCCTTTGTATGGAACAAGTTATGCCTCTGATTTTGCTCAGCTTGTGTAACCTGCACACTCAAAACACGTTGAGCAACTAAACATTCATACTGTCAAGATCTTCAGCAGCCATGTATTGCGTCTCAAGATCGAATCATCTCCACCGTGTTCTTCATGTGTAATAAGAGCCAAAGTCTCTTCATCATAGTCACTAGCAGACTCATACCCACCATCCTCAAGAGCAATCATCACACGCTGAGATTGGCATTCTCTCATAAAATGTCCTCTTCCCTTACAACGACGACAAATAATATCACTTGTGTGCCCTGCTGACGCCATGGAAGAAGAAGAGCTCTGTAGGCCCAGCAGGTGTACTCTTGGCGAGATAGTGGTGGTTGTGCCTGCTTTCTTGTATCACGTTGGAGGTGGCAGCCGACGGAGGTGCGGTGTAGTAGAACGTGTGGAAGTAGATGATGCGTGGTGTCCATGATGAAGGTCGACCTGCGAGAAAAGTTAGTCCGCGCCAAGGCACATCGATCCTGCACTTCACGCTCAGCTTTACAAGCAAGATGGAATAATCGAGTGATATTGTTATAATCCTTGTAGTCTAGAATGGTCTGAATCGCTCTATTTAATCCACCCGTAAAACGTGCAAGCATAGCTTCATTCTCCTCAACAATACCACATCTAATCAAGCCAGTTTGTAACTCCCGATAATATTCTTCACCGAATTTTTCCTTGTCTTAAGCGCTGCAATTTTGAAGTAATTCACGCTGATAATATGGTGGAACCCAACGAGTACGCATAGCAGTTTTCAAAGCAGCCCAAGTAGCTGGAACAGGATATAATCTACAATGTTCAAACCACCAAACACATGCAAAGCTAGTGAAAGCACAAACAGCAGCAGGAACACGTCTCTCCTCAGGATATTGTAAACATGTAAATCGTTGTTCAGTTTCTAACTCCCAAGTGAGATATATATCAGGAACATATCTACCCTCAAATGGTGGAATATTCAATTTCAGTTTAGGGAGATGGTCATGATCTCGTACCTGAAGGGGAGCCCGAACATTGCCATTGTTTGCATGTGGACGACCTGGTGGTTGTGGTGCTGGTGGTTGCACGTAGTTCTGATGTTGATCAACCTCATCCTCGTAAGCTCTCACATAATCATCCTCCCCCGCCGCAGCAGCAGGAGCCATGAAGTATCAACAGCAGCACCAGCAGCTTGGCCAGGCTGAAGAGGGACACGGGAAGCTCGGCGGAGGGCTGTTTCGCGATGTGGAGGTAGTCCTTGTTGTTGTAGTAGAGGTGCGTTAGGTGCAGCCGGTGGTGGTGGTGGTAGACGCGCGAGCAATTCATTAAACCTGTTATCGAGCTTTGTTTCGAACGCCTTCTCAATGCCATCTATCTTCTCCATGGCCTCTTCAAATCTATTTAGCACATCGTCCACCTGCCCACTCATCATTTGTTGAAACTTATCATGTAGCGCTTTGTTTGTCATGTTCTCCCAGTCAGTCTCGTCGGCTAGTGACTATGATGAAGAGACTTTGGCTCTTATTACACATGAAGAACACGGTGGAGATGATTCTGATCTTGAGACGCAATACATGGCTGCTGAAGATGCTGACAGGTATGAATGTTTAGTTGCTCAACGTGTTTTGAGTGTGCAGGTCCTAGTTAACTTGAATACATCATGTGTTGAGCTACCCACTACTTTGATCACACCACCTGTTTTAGAGGATTATATTGATAATTTGACTTTGCCATGTGATCAAACAACTGAAATACCAACAATTTTGAGAGCACCCATTGAATTAACTATTGATGCAAAAGAATCAATGTTTAATCATTTTGATACGACCTCTAATCTTGGTGATGATTCTGTGTCGAATTACTCATTGCATGTTTGCTTATCTAAGCATGTTGTAGCATGTAAATTTGATTCAAATAAGGTTTATTCACCAATGTTGGGATGGTTTAATGATGAACATTGTCAATCTCTTGAAATAAATAAGAGCTTCACTTATATGTGCAAACTGAGTTGCAGTATTTTCAAGCCTTCTAGTTCTTGTGCTAATTTGTTGGCTTTAGATTTTATGAACTATGCAAGTTACTCATCTATTCATGTGTCATATATGCAAAAATCAAGGGAAGTAAAATGGATGACGATACATATACAACATGTACACCTTGTCTCTTTTGTTAGCCACATTTCAGATTAAGCAACGCCGAGGACGGCTTTGTTTTCAAAAAGGGAGGATGATGAGGACATGACTACCTTGGATGAGACCAAAATATTGCATACATGCATATTTCTCAGGTGATTTCTAGTGCAAACTATTCAATAATATATTTATGTTATCCAGGACAAAAATACTTCACAAACTTTTGTGCCATGTCTAATTGCAGGTGTATGGGACATTTGTACAATCCACATATGAAGATAAGGAGAAAGAGATGTTTACCTGCTGTTCAAAAGTTCTCTCACGTCACTTTTGGCCCAAGAGAAGATAGAGTCCAAGTCTCTCACGTTCGGACTCAGATTCGGACTGCACAGACATACCTGACTCAAAACGTCTATAACTTTTTCATACGGACTCCAAATTGGTTGATTCTTTTTTGTTGGAAAATAGATTTCGTGCATTTTCCAACCCAATTGAATCACCTTAAAATCCGTCCGGAGCGTTGAGTTATAGACGAAACAATCTGATGCTGCAGCAGAATCCGAGTCAAACTACAAGTCCAAAGGTGTTACGTCACCTCCGCTTGGGCCCATTGGCCTTGTACGACCTAGGGTTAGTTTTAGGCTGCCTTGGGACGTCCTCCCACCTCCTTGGCCGCCACCCCTTGCTCCTATATAAGTAGATCCATCTAGTAGCTTTTTGGTTGGGATTTGTTTAGTTAAAAGTTAGCCATTGCAACTTCGTGTACTTTGTTTGTGTCCAACGACCAGACCAAGACCGCTTACGGATCCCCACCTTTATCAATACTTCATATATACTCACAATATTCAGATTGCTTTATCATATTCTTGCTTGTTCTTCGATTGCTTGCAGGAATAGACCTTCGTGGTCAGGTTGATTGTGCTCCGGCGTAGTCAATAACCTCTCGGAGTTGGTTTAGCGATTGCTAAGGCGCAACGTCGTGCACGTTTGTAGTCGGATCGTCAAAGTCGTCTCCACCAAATTGATAGTTATCATCTCATCGAAAGATCGGGACACCCTCGCCTCTATCACCAAATGGGTGTTTCGCAACAAGCAAGATGAAGATGGACAAGTAGTTCGCAACAAAGCACGTCTCGTCACCCAAGGCTACACACAAGTCGAAGGTATGGACTATGGTGAAACTTATGCTCCCGTTGCTAGACTTGAGTCCATTCGCATCTTACTTGCCTATGCTAATCACCATAATATCACCTTGTACCAAATGGACATTAAAAGTGCTTTTCTAAATGGTGAAATAGAGGAGGAAGTTTATGTTAAACAACCTCCCGGCTTTGTCAATCCTAAAAAAACCAAATCATGTTTACAAACTTCACAAAGCTCTTTATGGTCTTAAACAAGCTCCTAGAGCATGGTATAAATGCTTGACCAAGTTTCTTCTTGAAAAAGGCTTTGAAATTGGGAAGATTGATTCCACACTTTTTACTAAAAGGGTTAATGGAGAATTATTTGTGTGCCAAATTTATGTTGATGATATCATATTTGGATCAACTAACCCTCATTTTAGTGAAAAGTTTGGAAAGCTAATGTCGGAGAAGTTTGAGATGTCAATGATGAGTGAACTCAAATTCTTTCTTGGGTTGCAAATCAAGCAAACTAAGGAAGGTACTTTTGTCTCACAAACTAAATACACTAAGGACTTATTCAAGAAGTTCAATATGCAAGAGTGCAAAGGTATGTCTACACCCATGCCTACTAGTGGACATCTTGACTTGACCAAAGATGGTAAACCGGTTGATCAAAAGGTTTATCGCTCTATGATTGGTTCACTGTTATATCTATGTGCTTCACGTCCCAATATTATGCTAAGTGTGTGCGTGTGTGCAAGATATCAAGCTGCTCCTAAAGAATGTCATCTTAAGGCCGTAAAAAGGATAGTGAGATACTTAATTCATACACCAAATTTTGGCATTTGGTATCCTAAGAGGGCCTCTTTCGATCTTGTTGGCTATTCCGACTCGGACTATGCTGGAGACAAGGTTGATAGAAAGTCCACTTCGGGTACTTGTCAATTTCTTGGTAGATCTCGTGTGTCTTGGTCCTCCAAGAAACAAAACTCAGTATCCTTATCTACCGCCGAAGCGGAGTACATTGCCGCCGGTTCATGTTGTGCTCAATTACTTTGGATGACCAAACTCTTAAAGATTATGGGATATATGTGAAACATGTTCCATTGCTTTGTGACAATGAAAGTGCTATCAAAATTGGTCATAATCCCGTACAACATTCTCGGACTAAGCATATTGAAGTTCGTCATCATTTCATTCGAGATCATGTTGCTAAGGGTGACATTAATCTTAAGCATGTTCGCACCGAAAAGCAATTAGCGGATATATTTACTAAACCCCTTGATGAGAAAGTGTTTTGCAGGTTGAGAGGAGAACTGAACATCATTGATGCTTCAAACTTGGAGTAGAAACTCCATTGGATACATGCAAGACATGAGCTTATGACTAATCCATGATATCTCTCTCATGATGAATATGTTATATCTTGGATATATTTGCCTCTTGCATGTCATCTAACCCATGTAGGTACTTGGTTGAATCAAATTCCATGAGATTGTAATCTACTCGCATCTTGAGCAATCTCTACATCACCAAGTCTCTACCCTATGGTGGAAGAATACAAGGAAGCACGGAATCATTCTAACATATCCTTTTGACAAACTCTATGATTGAGCTTCATGATTGTCATTTTGGATACACAAGTGCTCTTCCTTGCAAGAACTGATGAGGACATCAATACCATTGTTACACCCACATCCCCTACTGCTACATATACTGGACCAATTACTAGAGCTCGCGCACGCCAATTAAATTATCAGGTACTTTCGTTTCTTGGTAATGATTCTAATGTTCATGAGAATATGATGCTGCCTAAATTGGATACATTTGTTTTGCTTACAAATGAAGGCCCTAGCTTGGAGAAGGATGGACATTGAGCAAGAACAAGCATGGAGATAATGCCATGCTAAGGGGAACAAGAACGGAGTTACAAGTGATGATTTCAGGACTTTGAAGCCACCATAATGGGTGCATGAAGCCTTGGACGAAATATACAAGATGCTAATTCATAAATGTCGTCCCGAGGCTATTCTAGGTGCTGCGTCACCTTATTAGTGGGCCAGCCCTTGTAATTTCGAAATACACAAGTATAGGCTATTTTAGAGTCCGTATGTGTGGGGAAACAAGAGATAGGGTTGATTTGGACCCTCCACCAAGGGCCACGAAATTCCCCCTCTTCCTCCATATATACAGCCCTTAGGGCACCGTTTAGACCTTGGGTTTTGTTTAGATTAAAAGTTCGCCATAGCTGCAACTTCGCGCGACTTCGCTTGTGTTCAACGACTGCATAAAGGCGCCATGTAACCCCACCTTGATCAATAAAGCTTTCATCTTATATTCGCAATATCCAGATTGCAATCTCAGTTTCTTGCTTGTTCTTCGCTTGCTCGCAGGAAACAGGCCCTTGTGGTCGTTGATCGTGCTTCGGCGTGGTCAATAACCCTCGGAAGTTGGTTTAGCGATTGCTAAGGCGACGACGTCTCGACGTTCGTAGTAGGATCGTCAAGGTCGACTCCCACGTAAACGATAGCCACCATCTCATCGAAACATCGGGACACCTTTGCCTCTATCAAGTGGTATCAGATTTTCAGGTTGCTCGGTGAGATTTTACAGTTTTTCGAGATTAGATCGAGTCTGTTATTCATACCTAAAGTCCACGAAAAAGCCAAAAAAATTAGGGTTAGTTCATCATATCCGAACCAATCTGAACCTTTGCATAATCTTTTTAGGGTTTTTGCTTTGTTGAATTTGCGGTTGCATCGTCGTGTCAAGTTGCTGGTCTTAGAGTCTAGTCTTTTAGAGTTTCGAGTTCTGGTCATAAGTTGTCACGCCGCCGCTGCACCATCATCCGTATCCATATACCACCACCAATCCGTATCCAAATACCACCACCAATCCGTATCCATATACCACCACCGCTACCATATACCACCACCGCTGGCATATACCACCACCATATATCCACCACCATATATCCACCACCAATCCGAGTTCCTTGCATATTAGGTTTGTTTTCGAGATCCATCTAGTTTCCGATTCGTGTTTCCTTGCCGGAGTAGGTTTCGAAAAAAAAATTCTGGCTATCCTATTTTTAGGTGTTTCTAAGCGTATTGAGACAGTCGCCATTATAGAAAGTTTTTTTTGACCTGTTTCCAGTTTTTGGGTCCGGGCAGTCGATAAAAAAAAAATTATTTTTGGTCGAAAAAATTTCGTGCCCATCCTGTCAGTTTGACCTGGAAAGAGTTTTGAGACACTCGCCATTATAGTGATTTTTTTGCAAAAAAAAAAAGAGCAGCGCAAAAAAAAAAGCAGCGCAAAAAAAAGGGCGAAAAAAAAATCTAGAGTGTGCTTTTCCCTTGTTTACGTGCAGCGCCGTGATTTTGTTAGTGTTCTAGGCTCGCGTCTCTAGCACGGTTCAGCCTAGGACCAAAGACAAGACCGTCGTTGAGCGCTTATTCAACTTTGCATCTCTGAATTGATTATTGCTGACCCTTTTGCTACCATATTATAAGCCTTCCCAGCTCCACATACATCTACATCGTATGCTTGACTCTCCCCCGTAATCGCTCTATCCACGCTTTGAGAGTTTTGACTACATCGGTTGCCGATCACCGCCGCTTTGGGTAAGAACTGGTAAGAATTTGAGATTTGCTTGACGGATTTGTGATCGTCCACCACACCACCACCACCACCACTTCCTAGTAGTCCGTCAATCATATTCTTGTGTGTTTCTATTGCTGCTAACCATGGCAGGATCACAAGCCGACGTGGATCGACCGGGAGAACATGACAAACAAAGCGCTACATGATAAGTTTCAACAAATGATGAGTGGGCAGGTGGAAGATGTGCTAAATAGATTTGAAGAGTCCATGGAGAAGATAGATGGCATTGAGAAGGCGTCAAACAAAGCTCGATAACAAGTTTAATGAATTGCTCGTGCGCCTACCACCACCACCACCGGCGGCACCTAACGCACCTCTACTACAACAACAAGGACTACCTCCACATCGTGAAACAGCCCTCCGCCGAAGCTTCCCGTGTCCCTCTTCACCGCCAAGCTGCTGGTGCTGCTGTTGATACTTCATGGCTCCTGCTGCAAGCGGGGAGGATGATTATGTGAGAGCTTACGAGGATGAGGTTGATCAACATCAGAACTACGTGCAACCACCAGCACCACAACCACCAGGTCGTCCATATGCAAATAATGGCAATGTTCGGGCTCCCCTTCAGGTACGAGATCATGACCATCTCCCAAAACTGAAATTGAATATTCCACCATTTGAGGGTAGATATGTTCCTGATATATATCTTACTTGGGAATTAGAAACTGAACAACGATTTACATGTTTAGAATATCCTGAGGAGAGACGGGTTCCTGCTGCTGTTTGTGCTTTCACTAGCTTTGCATGTGTTTGGTGGTCTGAACATTGTAGATTATATCCTGTTCCAGCTACTTGGGCTGCTTTGAAAACTGCTATGCGTACTCGTTGGGTTCCACCATATTATCAGCGTGAATTACTTCAAAAATTGCAGCGCTTAAGACAAGGAAAAATTCGGTAGAAGAATATTATCGGGAATTACAAACTGGCTTGATTAGATGTGGTATTGTTGAGGAGAATGAAGCTATGCTTGCACGCTTTTCGGGTGGCTTAAATAGAGAGATTCAGACCATTCTAGACTACAAGGATTATAATAATATCACTCGATTATTCCATCTTGCTTGTAAAGCTGAACGTGAAGTGCAGGATCGACAGCGCTGGCGCGAACTAACTTTTCCGCAGGTCGACCTTCATCATGGACACCACGCATCATCTACTTCCACACGCTCTACTACACCGGCACCTCCGCCGGCTGCCACCTCCAACCGTGATGCAAGAAAGCAGGCACAACCACCACTATCCGCCAAGAGCACACCTGCTGGGCCTACACAGAGCTCTTCTTCTTCCATGGCGCCAACAGGGCACACAAGTGATATTATTTGTCGTCGTTGTAAGGGAAGAGGACATTTTTGAGAGAATGCCAATCTCAGCGTGTGATGATTGCTACCGAGGATGGTGGGTATGAGTCCGCTTAGTGACTATGATGAAGAGACTTTGGCTCTTATTTCACATGAAGAACACGGTGGAGATGATTCTGATCATGAGACCCAATACATGGCTGTCAAGATGCTGACAGGTATGAATGTTTAGTTGCTCAACGTGTTTTGAGTGTGCAGGTTACACAAGCTGAGCAAAATCAGAGGCATAACTTGTTCCATACAAAGGGAGTTGTGAAGGAACGTTCTATTCGCGTCATCATAGATGGAGGGTGATAGAGGCGAGGGTGTCCAGATCTTTCGATGAGATGATAACTATCGATTTGATGGAGACGACTTTGACGATCCGACTACAAACGTGCACGACGTTGCGCCTTAGCAATCGCTAAACCAACTCCGAGAGGTTATTGACCACGCTGGAGCACGATCAACCTGACCACGAAGGTCTATTCCTGCAAGCAATCGAAGAACAAGCAAGAATATGATAAAGCAATCTGAATATTGCGAATATATATGAAGTATTGATAATGGTGGGGATCCGTAAGCGGTCTTGGTCTGGTCGTTGGACACAAACAAAGTACACGGTTGCAATGGCTAACTTTTAACTAAACAAATCCCAAGGAAAAAGCTACTAGATGGATCTACTTATATAGGAGCAAGGGTGGCGGCCAAGGAGGTGGGAGGACGTCCCAAGGCATCCTAAAACTAACCCTAGGTCGTACAAGGCCAATGGGCCCAAGCGGAGGTGACGTAACACCTTTGGACTTGTAGTTTAACTCGGATTCTGCTGCAGCATCAGATTGTTTCGTCTATAACTCAACGCTCCGGACGGATTTTAAGGTGATTCCAATTGGGTTGGAAAATGCACGAAATCTATTTTCCAACAAAAAGAATCAACCAATTTGGAGTCCGTATGAAAAGTTATAGACGTTTTGAGTCAGGTATGTCTGTGCAGTCCGAATCTGAGTCCAGAACGTGAGAGACTTGGACTCTATCTTCTCTTGGGCCAAAACTGACGTGAGAGAACTTTTTGAACAGCAGGTAAACATCTCTTTCTCCCTTATCTTCATATCTGGATTGTACAAATGTCCCATACACCTGCAATTAGACATGGCACAAAAGTTTGTGAAGTATTTTTGTCCTGGATAACATAAATATATTATTGAATAGTTTGCACTAGAAATGATGAGGACATCAATACCGTTGTTACACCCACAGCCCCTGCTGCTATACATACTGGACCAATTACTAGAGCTCGCGCACGCCAATTGAATTATCAGGTACTTTCGTTTCTTGGTAACGATTCCAATGTTCATGAGAATATGATGCTGCCTAAATTGGATACATTTGTTTTGCTTACAAATGAAGGGCCTACCATGGACAAGAAAGATGAACCTTGGAGCAAGTTCAAGCATGGAGATGTTGGCATGCGCAAGGAGAACAAGAACGGAGTTACAAGTGATGATTCCAGGACTTTGAAGCCACCCTAATGAGTGCATAAGGCCTTGGACGAAATATACAAGATGCCACTTCATAATATTCGTCCATAGGCTATTCTAGGTGCTGCGTCACCTTATTATTGGGCCAGGCCCATGTAATTTCGAAATACTTAAGTATAGGCTGTTTTAGAGTCCGTATGTGTGGGGAAACAAGAGTTAGGGTTGATTTGGACCCTCCACCAAGGGCCACGAAATTCCCCCTCTTTCTCCATATATACAGCCCTTAGGGCACCGCTTAGACCTTGGGTTTTGTTTAGATTAAAAGTTCGCCATAGCTGCAACTTCGCTGCATTTCGCTTGTGTTCAACGACTGCATAAAGGCGCCACAGTAACCCCACCTTGATCAATAAAGCTTTCATCTTATATTCGCAATATCCAGATTGCAATCTCAGTTTCTTGCTTGTTCTTCGCTTGCTCGCAGGAAACAGCCCTCGTGGTCGTTGATCGTGTTCGGCGTGGTCAATAACCCTCGGAGTTGGTTTAGCGATTGCTAAGGCGCGACGCCCTCGCGACGCTCAGTAGTCGGATCGTCAAAGTCAACTTCCTCCAAAGCGAAAACCACATCTCATCGAAAGACGGACACCTTTGCCTCTATCAAGTGGTATCAGATTTCCGTGTTGCTCGGTGAGATTTTCCAGTTTTTCGTAGTTTAGATCGAGTCTGTTCTTCATACCTATTGTCCACGAAAAAGCCACAAAAAAAATTAGGTTAGTTCATCATATCCGAACCAATCTGAGCCTTTGCATAATCTTTTTAGGGTTTTGCTTTGTTGAATTTGCGGTTGCATCGCCGTGTCAAGTTGCTGGTCTTAGAGTCTAGTCTTTAGAGTTTCGAGTTCGGTCATAAGTTGTCACGCCGCTGCCGCACCATCATCATCGCCTTGCCATCTACCACCATTGCTTATCCGCCACCGCCTGAATCCGTATCCATATACCACCACCAATCCGTATCCATATACCACCATCGCTACCATATACCACCACCGCTGCCATATACCACCACCATATATCCACCACCAATCCGAGTTCTTCTCATATTAGGTTTGTTTTGAGATCCATCTAGTTTCCGATTCGTGTTTCCTTGCCGGAGTAGGTTTCGAAAAAAAAAAAAGATTCTGGAAACCACCCTCCGTTTAGGCCCAAAATTTTCCAAAACGCACTTGTCAAAAAAATTTTCAGGCTATCCTATTTTTAGGTGTTTCTAAGTGGATTGAGACGACGCCGTTATAGAAAGTTTTTTTGACCCGCTTCAGCTTTTTGGGTCCGGCAAAAAAAAAAATTTTTTTGGTCGAAAAAATTTCGTGCCCATCCTGTCAGTTTGACTTGGGAAGAGTTTTGAGACACTCGCCATTATAGTGATTTTTCGCAAAAAAAAAAAAAGCAAAAAAAAAAAAGCAGCAAAAAAAAAAAAAAAAAAAAAAGAGCGAAAAAAAATTTCCAGAGTGTGCTTTTCCGTTGTTTCGCAGCAGCGCCGTGATTTTGTTAGTGTTCTAGGCTCGCCTCTAGCACGGTCAGCCTAGGACCAAAGACAAGACTGCCGTCGTGAGCGCTTATTCAACTTTGCATCTCTCGAATTGATTATTGCTGACCCTTTTTTTGCTACCATATTATAAGCCTTCCCAGCTCCACATACATCTACATCGTGCGCTTGACTCTCCCCGTAATCGCTCTATCCAAGCTTTGAGAGTTTTGACTACATCGGTTGCCGATCACCGCTGCTGGGTAAGAACTGGTAAGAATTTGAGATTTGCTTGACGGATTTGTGATCGTCCACCACACCACCACCACCACTTCCTAGTAGTCCGTCAATCATATTCTTGTGTGTTTCTATTGCTGCTAACCATGGCAGGATCACAAGTCGATTTAGACTGACCGGGAGAACATGACAAACAAAGCGCTACATGATAAGTTTCAACAAATGATGAGTGGCAGGTGGACGATGTGCTAAATAGATTTGAAGAGGCCATGGAGAAGATAGATGGCATTGAGAAGGCGTCAAACAAAGCTCGATAACAAGTTTAATGAATTGCTCGCTGCCTACCACCACCACCACCGGCTGCACCTAACGCACCTCTACTACAACAACATGGACTACCTCCACATCGCGAAACAGCCCTCCGCCGAGAGCTTCCCGTGTCCCTCTTCACCGCCAAGCTGCTGGTGCTGCTGTTGATACTTCGTGGCTCCTGCTGCTGCGGTGGGGAGGATGATTATGTGAGAGCTTACGAGGATGAGGTTGATCAACATCGAACACGTGCAACCACCAGCACCACAACCACCGTGTCGCCCACATGCAAATAATGGCAATGTTCGGCTCCCCTTCAGTACGAGATCATGACCATCTCCCTAAACTGAAATTGAATATTCCACCATTTGAGGGTAGATATGTTCCTATATATATCTTACTTGGGAGTTAGAAACTGAACAACGATTTACATGTTTACAATATCCCGAGGAGAGACGTGTTCTGCTGCTGTTTGTGCTTTCACTAGCTTTGCATGTGTTTGGTGGTCGAACATTGTAGATTATATCCTGTTCCAGCTACTTGGGCTGCTTTGAAAACTGCTATGCGTACTCGTTGGGTTCCACCATATTATCAGCGTGAATTACTTCAAAATTGCAGCGCTTAAGACAAGGAAAAATTCGTAGAAGAATATTATCGGGAATTACAAACTGGCTTGATTAGATGTGGTATTGTTGAGGAGAATGAAGCTATGCTTGCACGTTTTCGGGTGGATTAAATAGAGAGATTCAGACCATTCTAGACTACAAGGATTATAATAATATCACCGATTATTCCATCTTGCTTGTAAAGCTGAACGTGAAGTGCAGGATCGATGTGCCTTGGCGCGGACTAACTTTTCTCGCAGGTCGACCTTCATCATGGACACCACGCATCATCTACTTCCACACGCTCTACTACACCGGCACCTCCGCCGGCTGCCACCTCCAACCGTGATACAAGAAAGCAGGCACAACCACCACTATCCGCCAAGAGTACACCTGCTGGGCCTACACAGAGCTCTTCTTCTTCCATGGCGCCAACAGGCACACAAGTGATATTATTTGTCGTCGTTGTAAGGGAAGAGGACATTTTATGAGAGAATGCCAATCTCAGCGTGTGATGATTGCTACCGAGGATGGTGGGTATGAGTCTGCTAGTGACTATGATGAAGAGACTTTGGCTCTTATTACACATGAAGAACACGGTGGAGATGATTCTGATTTTGAGACGCAATACATGGCTGTCAAGATGCCGACAGGTATGAATGTTTAGTTGCTCAACGTGTTTTGAGTGTGCAGGTTACACAAGCTGAGCAAAATCAGAGGCATAACTTGTTCCATACAAAGGAGTTGTGAAGGAACGTTCTATTCAAGGCCATCATAGATGGAGGAGCTGCAACAACTTGGCTAGCATGGATATGGTGGAGAAGCTTTTCTCACCACAAGACCACATCCACATCCTTACTACATCCAATGGTTCAACAACAGCGGCAAGGTTAAGGTAACACGACTGTTCGTGTGCATTTTAGTATCTCTACATATGCTGATTATGTTGATTGTGATGTGGTACCTATGCAAGCATGTTCCTTATTACTTGGTAGACCATGGCAATTTGATAAAATTCTGTACACCATGGTAGAAACAATCAGTATACTCTTGTTCACAAGGATAAAAATATTACTTTGCTTCCTATGACTCCTGATTCCATTTTGAAAGATGATATTAATAGAGCTAATAAAGCAAAACAGGAGAAAATAAGAGTGAAAATCAGATTGTGGCAAAAGAATTTGAGCAACAAATGAAGCCTAATAATAAACCATCTAATGTTGCTTCTGAAATTAAACTGAAAAGTGCATGTTTATTTGCCACCAAATCTGATATTGATGAGCTAGATTCTAGCAAATCTGTTTGCTATGCTTTTGTGTGCAAAGAGGCATTATTTTCATTCGAGGACGTGTTTTCCTCTTTGCCCCTCGCTGTCACTAACATTTTGCAGAGTTCACGACGCCTTCCCACAAGACGTGCCACCGGATTACCACCTATTCGAGGGATTGAGCATCAAATTGACTTAATTCCCGGTGCATCGCTACCCAACCGCGCACCATACCGTACCAATCCAGAGGAGACGAAGGAGATTATGCGTCAAGTACAGGAGCTGCTCGACAAAGGTTATATACGTGAATCTCTTAGTCCTTGTGCTGTTCCTATTATACTAGTGCCTAAAAAGGATGGTACGTCGCGTATGTGTGTTGATTGTAGAGGCATTAATAATATTACTATTCGTTATCGTCATCCTATTCCTAGGCTAGATGATATGCTTGATGAATTGAGTGGCTCTACAATATTCTCCAAAGTTGATTTATGAGTGGATACCATCAAATTCGTATGAAATTGGGAGATGAATGGAAAACAGCATTTAAAACTAAGTTTGGATTATATGAGTGGTTAGTCATGCCTTTTGGGTTAACTAATGCACCTAGTACTTTCATGAGATTAATGAACGAAGTTTTACGTGCTTTCATTGGACGATTTGTGGTAGTTTACTTTGATGATATACTGATTTATAGCAAATCTTTGGAAGAACATTTGGAACATTTACGTGTTGTTTTTAATGCTCTACGTGATGCACGCTTGTTTGGTAACCTTGGGAAGTGCACCTTTTGCACCGACCGAGTATCTTTTCTTGGCTATGTTGTTACTCCACAGGAATTGAAGTTGATAAAGCCAAGATTGAAGCTATTGAGAGTTGGCCGCAGCCCAAAACGGTCACACAAGTGAGGAGTTTTCTTGGACTCGCTGGTTTCTATAGGCGTTTTGTGAGAGACTTTAGCACCATTGCTGCACCTCTCAATGAGCTTACAAAGAAGGATGTGCCTTTTGTTTGGGGTACCGCACGGAAGAAGCCTTCACGGTATTGAAAGATAAGTTGACACATGCTCCTTTACTCCAACTTCCCGACTTTAATAAGACTTTTGAGCTTGAATGTGATGCTAGTGGAATTGGATTAGGAGGTGTGTTATTACAAGATGGCAAACCTGTTGCATACTTTTCTCGAAAAATTGAGTGGGCCTAGTCTGAACTATTCTACTTATGACAAAGAATTATATGCTCTTGTTCGGACTTTAGAGACATGGCAACATTATTTATGGCCCAAAGAATTTGTTATACATTCTGATCATGAATCTTTGAAACATATTAAAAGTCAAGCTAAACTGAATCGTAGACATGCTAAATGGGTTGAATTCATTGAGACTTTCCTTATGTCATTAAACACAAGAAGGGTAAAGAAAATGTTATTGTTGATGCTTTGTCTCATCGCTATACTATGCTTTCACAACTTGACTTCAAAATATTTGGTTTGGAGACCATCAAAGATCAATATGTGCATGATGCTGATTTTAAAGATGTAATGCAGAATTGTAAAGAAGGAAGAACATGGAACAAGTTCGTTATTAATGATGGTTTTGTGTTCCGTGCTAACAAGCTATGCATTCCTGCTAGCTCTGTTCGTCTTTTGTTGTTGCAGGAGGCGATGGAGGAGGATTAATGGGACACTTTGGCGCCAAGAAGACGGAGGATATACTTGCTACACATTTCTTTTGGCCAAAGATGAGACGGATGTTGAGCGCTTTGTAGCTCGCTGCACTACATGTCAAAAAGCTAAGTCACGACTCAATCCTCATGGTTTATATATGCCTTTGCTGTGCCTAGTGTTCCTTGGGAGGATATATCTATGGACTTTGTTTTAGGTTTACCTCGAACAAAGAAGGGAGGATAGCATATTTGTTGTCGTGGATAGATTCTCTAAAATGGCACACTTTATACCATGTCATAAAAGCGATGATGCTGTTAATGTTGCTGATTTGTTCTTTCGTGAAATTATTCGCTTGCATGGTGTGCCAAATACTATTGTTTCAGATCGTGATACTAAATTTCTTAGCCACTTTTGGAGATGTTTATGGGCTAAGTTGGGGACTAAACTGCTTTTAGTACTACTTGTCACCCCAAACCGATGGATAAACTGAAGTAGTCAATAGAACATTGTCTACTATGCTTAGGGCTGTTTTGAAGAATAATAAGAAAATGTGGGAAGAATGCTTGCCTCATATTGAATTTGCTTATAATCGCTCATTGCATTCTACTACTAAGATGTGCCCTTTTGAAATTGTGTATGGCTTCCTACCTCGTGCACCTATTGATTTGTTGCCTCTTCCATCTTCGGAGAAGGTTAATTTTGATGCTAAAGAACGTGCTGAATTGATTTTAAAATGCATGAGTTAACTAAGGAAAACATTGAGCGATGAATGCTAAATATAAACTTGTTGGAGATAAGGGTAGAAAACATGTTGTCTTTGCACCGGAGATCTTGTTTGGTTACATTTGCGTAAGGATAGGTTTCCTAATTTGCGCAAATCAAAGCTAATGCCACGTGTTGATGGTCCATTTAAGGTGTTAGAGAAAATAAATGATAATGCATATAAACTTGAGCTGCCCGCAGATTTTGGGGTTAGTCCCACTTTTAACATTGCAGATTTGAAGCCTTATTTGGGTGAGGAAGATGAGCTCGTCGAGGACGACTTCATTTCAAGAAGGGAGGATGATGAGGACATCAATACCATTGTTACACCCACAGCCCCTGCTGCTATACATCTTGGACCAATTACTAGAGCTCACAAGACGCCAATTGAATTATCGTGTACTTTCGTTTCTTGGTAACGATTCCAATGTTCATGAGAATATGATGCTGCCTAAATTGGATACATTTGTTTTGCTTACAAATGAAGGGCCTACCATGGACAAGAAAGATGAACCTTGGAGCAAGTTCAAGCATGGAGATGTTGGCATGCGCGAGGAGAACAAGAACGGAGTTACAAGTGATGATTCCAGGACTTTGAAGCCACCCTAATGAGTGCATAAGGCCTTGGACGAAATATACAAGATGCCACTTCATAATATTCGTCCATAGGCTATTCTAGGTGCTGCGTCACCTTATTATTGGGCCAGGCCCATGTAATTTCGAAATACTTAAGTATAGGCTGTTTTAGAGTCCGTATGTGTGGGGAAACAAGAGTTAGGGTTGATTTGGACCCTCCACCAAGGGCCACGAAATTCCCCCTCTTTCTCCATATATACAGCCCTTAGGGCACCGCTTAGACCTTGGGTTTTGTTTAGATTAAAAGTTCGCCATAGCTGCAACTTCGCATTTCGCTTGTGTTCAACAACTGCACAAAGGCGCCACAGTAACCCCACCTTGATCAATAAAGCTTTCATCTTATATTCGCAATATCCAGATTGCAATCTCAGTTTCTTGCTTGTTCTTCGCTTGCTCGCAGGAAACAGCCCTCGTGGTCAGGTTGATCGTGTTCGGCGTGGTCAATAACCTCTCGGAGTTGGTTTAGCGATTGCTAAGGCGCGACGCCTCGCAGACGCTCAGTAGTCGGATCGTCAAAGTCAACTTCCTCCAAAGCGAAAACCACATCTCATCGAAAGACGGGACACCTTTGCCTCTATCAAGAAATCACCTGAGAAATATGCATATATGCAATATTTTTGGTTTCATCCAAGGTAGTCATGTCCTCATCATCCTCCCCTTTTTGAAAACAAAGCCGTCCTCGGCGTTGCTTAATCTGAAATGTGGCTAACAAAAGAGACAAGGTGTACATGTTGTATATGTATACGTCATCCATTTTTACTTCCCTTGATTTTTGCATATATGACACATGAATAGATGAGTAACTTGCATAGTTCATAAAATCTAAAGCCAACAAATTAGCACAAGAACTAGAAGGCTTGAAAATACTGCAACTCAGTTTGCACATATAAGTGAAGCTCTTATTTATTTCAAGAGATTGACAATGTTCATCATTAAACCATCCCAACATTGGTGAATAAACCTTATTTGAATCAAATTTACATGCTACAACATGCTTAGATAAGCAAACATGCAATGAGTCATTCGACACAGAATCATCACCAAGATTAGAGGTCATATCAAAATGATTAAACATTGATTCTTTTGCATCAATAGTTAATTCAATGGGTGCTCTCAAAATTGTTGGTATTTCAGTTGTTTGATCACATGGCAAAGTCAAATTATCAATATAATCCTCTAAAATAGGTGGTGTGATCAAAGTAGTGGTTAGCTCAACACATGATGTATTCAAGTTAACTAGGCATGCATCATTCTCATGTAAAAGTGGAAAATCTGTACCTTTGTCATTACCTCTTATAGTCAACTCAGATGATGCAGGCACTCTCGATGGTGATGTGTCACATGGTGGAGATGATGTAGTCCTCGCAACAACGGATGTGGTTGTCATAGTACGCCTAGTAGTTGAATAAACATCTGTATCAACAGTTGGAATGTGCACCGTAGCGCTTGTTCTCCTTGTGGGCAACACGTCGTTTTATTTCTGCTCAGCTTTGCAAGCAAGACGAAACAAATGGTCCATAGGATAACACTCTTCATGAATTAGTATCTCCTGAATATTATGGTTTAATCCCTCCCAAAATCTATCCATAAAATCTTCTTCACTTTCTTCTAAAAATGAGTGCAACAAGTTAGTTTGTAAATCATCATAATATTTTGTTACGGTGTCACTACCTTGTTTTAAATGTTCCAGTTTTTAATCATGCCACGAGTATAATAAACATCGATTTAATCTATCTCTCATGACATGTTTTAAATCATCCCAAGTATTAGGTACATAATCAGGGTGTAACCGACAATATTCACTCCACCAAACTAGAGCATAACCAGTGAAAGAACCAACCGCAACCATAACTTTTTACGTTCATCAAAATTATGGGAAGCAAATATATTATTTATGTCTAACTCCCATTCAATATATAAAGGAGGTCTAAAACGGCCATTAAATGGTGGTATAGAAACATGAACCTGATCATGTGCATTTGGATGTTTGTGCACCTCTCGTGACGGTTGTGGTATTTGCATAGGTGGTGGCATGTCTCCGCGATCGACAAAGCCCATGAATTGACTCGATCCTGTCATGATTAGTAGAACAAGAAACAAAATCAAAAATAATGTTCCTATAACTACTAGGATGTGGTGGTAAAACGCTCACAAGAAAGCAAATATCAATGTCTTACAAGTTCTTACCATGCAGCAGGCGGTGATCGGCAACCAGCGTGTCAAGTAACTCCGAATATTGAGTAAAGCGATTGCCAGGGGAGCTTACGTATACACGGTGTAGAAATATGTGGAGCTGGGTTGGCTATATATGGTAGCAAAAGATTAGCAATAATCAATTCAAAGATGCAATGTTGAATAAACGCTCAACGACGGTACTGTGCTGGTCCTAGGCTAGACCGGACTAGAGACGCGAGCCTAGAACACTAATGAGGTCACGGCATAGCACAACTAGCATCAATGAAGGATACTAAGTAGCTCTTGACAGCAAGATATAAGTGAAGATCACAACGGCAGTGAAGATAATGATGAAAACAATCGCCAAGCAGGACATACAACAACTCTCTCTCCAACTTTCCTCTTGAAAAGTTTGAGCCAATTTTCTGATAAATTCTTTCAAAGAATGCTACTAACTCAAGCTTTCCAATGCAAAAAGAATCACTCAATTCGAGTTGATATGAGGAGTCAAAGAATTCTAAAACTGGCCTGAAAAATTGGAACAAGCTGTGTTCACGAACTTCAGAGGGCAAAACACCTATTTAGAAGCCGATTTTGAGGTGTCAAATATTGAACTAGCTTCTGCAACTATTTAGATGCGCCTCGTCTCTAGCTTTAATTTGAGTACTCACGGAGTCAAAACGGACTTCGTATGAGGAAGATACACCTGTTTTACTGAACAGTGCACAAAACAGATTCCAATCCGAATTCAGGTACGAGATTGATTCTAGATAGATCCGGGTTTTTTTTCCTCTCTTTTTTTTCTCACGCTTTTTTTTTTTTTTTTCTTTTCTTTTCTTTTTTTCCTTTTTTCTCTTTTTTTTTCTCCTCTTTCCAAGACAAACTGGATAAGATGCAGATTGGATCAAGCGAAGATGTGAACGATCTCAACTATGGTTATGACAATGAACGGTGGGTAGCACGTGGTGGAAATTGATGGATGGATGGTGATCAACGGAAGGGATAACGATGCAGCGGCGGCGTGACTAATGTGAACAGAACTCAAACTCTAAACGAACTAGACACTAAGACCAGCAACTCGACACCGACGATGCAACCGATAATTCAATAATGCAAACAATGAAAAGAAAATTGCAAAGGCTCGGACTGGCTTGGACAAAGGATGAATAGATCTAACTTTTTTGTGCCTTTTCTTGGACAATAGGTAAGAAAATAAATCTAATCTAGGGATAATTGGAAATTCTCACCGAGCAACCTGAAAACTGATACCACTTGATAGAGGCGAGGTGTCCCGATCTTCGATGAGATGATAACTATCGATTTGATGGAGACGACTTTGACGATCCGACTACAAACGCGTGCACGACGTTGCGCCTTAGCAATCGCTAAACCAACTCCGAGAGGTTATTGACCACGCTGGAGCACGATCAACCTGACCACGAAGGTCTATTCCTGCAAGCAATCAAGAACAAGCAAGAATATGATAAAGCAATCTGAATATTGCGAATATATATGAAGTATTGATAATGGTGGGGATCCGTAAGCGGTCTTGGTCTGGTCGTTGGACACAAACAAAGTACACGGTTGCAATGGCTAACTTTTAACTAAACAAATCCCAAGGAAAAAGCTACTAGATGTATCTACTTATATAGGAGCAAGGGGTGGCGGCCAAGGAGGTGGGAGGACGTCCCAAGGCATCCTAAAACTAACCCTAGGTCGTACAAGGCCAATGGGCCCAAGCGGAGGTGACGTAACACCTTTGGACTTGTAGTTTGACTCGGATTCTGCTGCAGCATCAGATTGTTTCGTCTATAACTCAACGCTCCGGACGGATTTTAAGGTGATTCCAATTGGGTTGGAAAATGCACGAAATCTATTTTCCAACAAAAAAAGAATCAACCAATTTGGAGTCCGTATGAAAAAGTTATAGACGTTTTGAGTCAGGTATGTCTGTGCAGTCCGAATCTGAGTCCAGAACGTGAGAGACTTGGACTCTATCTTCTCTTGGGCCAAAAGTGACGTGAGAGAACTTTTTGAACAGCAGGTAAACATCTCTTTCTCCCTTATCTTCATATGTGGATTGTACAAATGTCCCATACACCTGCAATTAGACATGGCACAAAAGTTTGTGAAGTATTTTTGTCCTGGATAACATAAATATATTATTGAATAGTTTGCACTAGAAATCACCTGAGAAATATGCATGTATGCAATATTTTTGGTTTCATCCAAGGTAGTCATGTCCTCATCAGAGGGAGCTGCAACAACTTGGTTAGCATGGATATGGTGGAGAAGCTTTCTCTCACCACAAGACCACATCCACATCCTTACTACATCCAATGGTTCAACAACAGCGGCAAGGTTAAGGTAACACGTACTGTTCGTGTGTATTTTAGTATCTCTACATATGCTGATTATGTTGATTGTGATGTGGTACCTATGCAAGCATGTTCCTTATTACTTGGTAGACCATGGCAATTTGATAAAAATTCTGTACACCATGGTAGAAACAATCAGTATACTCTTGTTCACAAGGATAAAAATATTACTTTGCTTCCTATGACTCCTGATTCCATTTTGAAAGATGATATTAATAGAGCTAATAAAGCAAAACAGGAGAAAATAAGAGTGAAAATCAGATTGTGGCAAAAGAATTTGAGCAACAAATGAAGCCTAATAATAAACCATCTAATGTTGCTTCTGAAATTAAACTGAAAAGTGCATGTTTATTTGCCACCAAATCTGATATTGATGAGCTAGATTCTAGCAAATCTGTTTGCTATGCTTTTGTGTGCAAAGAGGCATTATTTTCATTCGAGGACGTGCCTTCCTCTTTGCCCCCTACTGTCACTAACATTTTGCAGGAGTTCGCTGACGTCTTCCCACAAGACGTGCCACCGGGATTACCACCTATTCGAGGGATTGAGCATCAAATTGACTTAATTCCCGGTGCATCGCTACCCAACCGCGCACCATACCGTACCAATCCAGAGGAGACGAAGGAGATTATGCGTCAAGTACAGGAGCTGCTCGACAAAGGTTATATACGCGAATCTCTTAGTCCTTGTGTTGTTCCTATTATACTAGTGCCTAAAAAGGATGGTACGTCGCGTATGTGTGTTGATTGTAGAGGCATTAATAATATTACTATTCGTTATCGTCATCCTATTCCTAGGCTAGATGATATGCTTGATGAATTGAGTGGCTCTACAATATTCTCCAAAGTTGATTTGCATAGTGGATACCATCAAATTCGTATGAAATTGGGAGATGAATGGAAAACAGCATTTAAAACTAAGTTTGGATTGTATGAGTGGTTAGTCATGCCTTTTGGGTTAACTAATGCACCTAGTACTTTCATGAGATTAATGAACGAAGTTTTACGTGCTTTCATTGGACGATTTGTGGTAGTTTACTTTGATGATATACTGATTTATAGCAAATCTTTGGAAGAACATTTGGAACATTTACGTGTTGTTTTTAATGCTCACGTGATGCACGCTTGTTTGGTAACCTTGGGAAGTGCACCTTTTGCACCGACCGAGTATCTTTTCTTGGCTATGTTGTTACTCCACAGGAATTGAAGTTGATAAAGCCAAGATTGAAGCTATTGAGAGTTGGCCGCAGCCCAAAACGGTCACACAAGTGAGGAGTTTTCTTGGACTCGCTGGTTTCTATAGGCGTTTGTGAGAGACTTTAGCACCATTGCTGCACCTCTCAACGAGCTTACAAAGAAGGATGTGCCTTTTGTTTGGGGTACCGCTTTGGAAGAAGCCTTCACGGTATTGAAAGATAAGTTGACACATGCTCCTTTACTCCAACTTCCCGACTTTAATAAGACTTTTGAGCTTGAATGTGATGCTAGTGGAATTGGATTAGGAGGTGTGTTATTACAAGATGGCAAACCTGTTGCATACTTTTCGAAAAATTGAGTGGGCCTAGTCTGAACTATTCTACTTATGACAAAGAATTATATGCTCTTGTTCGGACTTTAGAGACATGGCAACATTATTTATGGCCCAAAGAATTTGTTATACATTCGATCATGAATCTTTGAAACATATTAAAAGTCAAGCTAAACTGAATCGTAGACATGCTAAATGGGTTGAATTCATTGAGACTTTCCTTATGTCATTAAACACAAGAAGGGTAAAGAAAATGTTATTCTTGATGCTTTGTCTCGTCGCTATACTATGCTTTCGCAACTTGACTTCAAAATATTTGGTTTGGAGACCATCAAAGATCAATATGTGCATGATGCTGATTTTAAAGATGTAATGCAGAATTGTAAAGAAGGAAGAACATGGAACAAGTTCGTTATTAATGATGGTTTTGTGTTCGGTGCTAACAAGCTATGCATTCCTGCTAGCTCTGTTCGTCTTTTGTTGTTGCAGGAGGCGCACGGAGGAGGCTTAATGGGACACTTTGGCGTCAAGAAGACGGAGGATATACTTGCTACACATTTCTTTTGGCCAAAGATGAGACGGATGTTGAGCGTTTTGTTGCTCGCTGCACTACATGTCAAAAAGCTAAGTCACGACTCAATCCTCATGGTTTATATATGCCTTTGCTCGTGCCTAGTGTTCCTTGGGAGGATATATCTATGGACTTTGTTTTAGGTTTACCTCGAACAAAGAAGGGAGGATAGCATATTTGTTGTCGTGGATAGATTCTCGAAAATGGCACACTTTATACCATGTCATAAAAGCGATGATGCTGTTAATGTTGCTGATTTGTTCTTTCGTGAAATTATTCGCTTGCATGGTGTGCCAAATACTATTGTTTCAGATCGTGATACTAAATTTCTTAGCCACTTTTGGAGATGTTTATGGGCTAAGTTGGGGACTAAACTGCTTTTAGTACTACTTGTCACCCCAGATCGATGGACAAACTGAAGTAGTCAATAGAACATTGTCTACTATGCTTAGGGCTGTTTTGAAGAATAATAAGAAAATGTGGGAAGAATGCTTGCCTCATATTGAATTTGCTTATAATCGTTCATTGCATTCTACTACTAAGATGTGCCCTTTTGAAATTGTGTATGGCTTCCTACCTCGTGCACCTATTGATTTGTTGCCTCTTCCATCTTCGGAGAAGGTTAATTTTGATGCTAAAGAACGTGCTGAATTGATTTTAAAAATGCATGAGTTAACTAAGGAAAACATTGAGCGTATGAATGCTAAATATAAACTTGTTGGAGATAAGGGTAGAAAACATGTTGTCTTTGCACCTGGAGATCTTGTTTGGTTACATTTGCGTAAGGATAGGTTTCCTAATTTGCGCAAATCAAAGCTAATGCCACGTGCTGCTGGTCCATTTAAGGTGTTAGAGAAAATAAATGATAATGCATATAAACTTGAGCTGCCTGCAGATTTTGGGGTTAGTCCCACTTTTAACATTGCAGATTTGAAGCCTTATTTGGGTGAGGAAGATGAGCTTCCGTCGAGGACGACTTCATTTCAAGAAGGGGAGGATGATGAGGACATCAATACCATTGTTACACCCACAGCCCCTGCTGCTATACATACTGGAACAATTACTAGAGCTCAAGACGCCAATTGAATTATCGGTACTTTCGTTTCTTGGTAACGATTCCAATGTTCATGAGAATATGATGCTGCCTAAATTAGATACATTTGTTTTGCTTACAAATGAAGGGCCTACCATGGACAAGAAAGATGAACCTTGGAGCAAGTTCAAGCATGGAGATGTTGGCATGCTAAGGGGAACAAGAACGGGTTACAAGTGATGATTCCAGGACTTTGAAGCCACCCTAATGAGTGCATGAGGCCTTGGACGAAATATACAATATGCCACTTCATAATATTCGTCCATAGGCTATTCTAGGTGCTGCGTCACCTTATTATTGGGCCAGGCCCATGTAATTTCGAAATACTTAAGTATAGGCTGTTTTAGAGTCCGTATGTGTGGGGAAACAAGAGTTAGGGTTGATTTGGACCCCTCCACCAAGGGCCACGAAATTCCCCCTCTTCCTCCATATATACAGCCCTTAGGGCACCGTTTAGACCTTGGGTTTTGTTTAGATTAAAAGTTCGCCATAGCTGCAACTTCGCGCATTTCGTTTGTGTTCAACGACTGCACAAAGGCGCCACAGAACCCCACCTTGATCAATAAAGCTTTCATCTTATATTCGCAATATCCAGATTGCAATCTCAGTTTCTTGCTTGTTCTTCGCTTGCTCGCAGGAAACAGGCCCTCGTGGTCGTTGATCGTGTTCGCGTGGTCAATAACCCTCGGAAGTTGGTTTAGCGATTGCTAAGGCGCGACGCTCGCGACGATCGTAGTCGGATCGTCAAGGTCGACTCCCACAGAAACGATAGCCACCATCTCATCGAAACATCGGGACACCTTTGCCTCTATCATAAGGTGTTTCGGCTACTTAGGGACGAGTTTCCATCATCTTGGTATCTTCATCAAGAACACCGCCACTCATCATCGCAAAGGACGGTAACCTCGACGACACCATTGTATATTCCCTTGCAATTGCATTGTTAACCCCTAGCCCATTTTGCGTCAATTGCCTATCGAGACTAGCCATTTGAGTATTGCCGTGCCACGCTACTTGTGCACATTTGTGATCTACACCATCCATTACATACCATACCATATCATCCATTGTGTCTCAAGTTTGTTCCCGCATATACACAATAGCTATCTTGGTTTGTGCATCGTGCAAAAGTGGCCATACATAGAAAAAAAAAAGCTTTAAAGCAAAAGAAAGAGAGCAAAGAGCTTGTAAGCAATAGCCATAGCATCAAAATATATCATATGGTATCATATCCGATCATCTTGGATCATTGTGTGAGAAACACCGGGAACCATACATACATAGCATAATTGGGATAGAAAGTTTATCCATTTTGCATCTTATAGGTTGTGCACAAGTGTCGTATCCGCCTATTGAGCAATCGTGCTAGCGTCTCTCTTGAGTTGTACAACACGAGCGTTTTCCGTGGATTCCACATTTTGTGCTCATTCCTTGGTTGCACGACCCCATTTATCTACCCGTGTGTGTGTTTCCGTGTGCCACATGTTGCTATTGGTCTACTTGTTTCGCTTGCGAATTTGTGAATCTCTTTCAACATTATTGACTCTTGCTAACATTTTGCATCAAATTTTTGTGCCACTATCCTTACCGAGCTCTACCATAAGCTTTACTTGATAGGTGTGAGTGAACAAGTCCAGTACCAATTCCACTATTCTTTCGTCTCACATTGAGTGAAACGGGATACATCCTCAACTTTGGGAAAAGGTAACTTGGTATTGTTTATCTCATTTCCTACTCACCTCTACTCGAGTCTTGTGATGGATAGGCAAGGCATTTCACCTTCGGTCTACAACAACAACGACGAGTTCGATGCCTCGAACAACTCCAACGACGCCAAGATGCAAGCTCAAATGGAGGAGATCAAAGCCCCCATCAAGTCCTACAAGCGATCTTCCTCATCTTCGAGAAGACGCTCAAGAGCACATGCTTCCGAGCTACCATCTCCGGCAAGATCACATCGGCATCGACACCATCACCACCAAGAACGTGAAGGTCATGAGCTCAACACCAACAACCGCTCAACGACTTCACCATCTCCCTTGGCATCTTCGCCAAGCGACTTCAAGGCATCTTCGGCCTTCATCCACGACGACGATGACGAGATGATCGAGCATGGGATTTTCCCTTCGGTCATGGAGGAGAGTGATGATGTGCCATATTCGGCCTTCATCCATGGCGACGGCGATGAGATGGTTGAGTATTTCACCTCGACCACGGCGACGTATGATGACTTGAGTGACTTGTCCCACCATATTGAGAGTGAGAGTGACTTCACCACTAGCCCCATATATGATGAGTTGCCCCAATTCTCATGTGAGGAGAGCCACAACCACCACTTGAGTGAGATGAGTGACTCCACCATACGTGAGTTTGAGTGCACCTATTTTGAGGGAGTGAGTGAACCACCACATAGAGAGAGTGTGATAGTTGATAGGGCATGTGAGGCCACTTCGATTTCTAACGACTTAACCTCTACCTCTATTGTGTCTTCTCATTTGGTGCTGGGTCCCATTTATGATGACGCCCCGATCGTCGACGACTTCGTCCTCCCTTTGGACAAGACGATGGCCATGGTGGAATATGATGCACCCCCCACATGGTTCCATCAAGATGAAGATGACCACCATTTGGTCTTTACCACCTCACCTACACCACTTGAGTGGAATGAAAAAGGTAACATAGGTTAAGGTGATGCTCTAGTCCCACTAGTGGACATTCCTGAGATTGATTGCTTGCATGATGTTGATCCACCTAGTACCTTGCTTCATGCTAGTATGATTTCCACATGTGATGATTTGCCCATTTATGATGAATATGATGATTCTCATGTGGAGTCTATTAGTTGTGATGCTATGTTACATAGGATTTCTTGTGACAATTCTTTAGGTCACATCATGTTTGCTAATCCGCTTGACTTGTCATATGCTATGCATGAGATCCATCATATGTCTTATTTGCAATCTCTTCATAGTGACTATGCATATGCCAATTTGCACATATGGCATAGATGACAAGCCCATGGTTATTGGCATTTGTTTTTCTTGTGATGATATTGATATGCTCCCTTTGCATCATTTATCTCATATGCCATGCCATGCCCACCTAGCTTCGGATATGCATTGTTTTGGATGTTGTCCATTTTCTCCATGTGATGTTTCCAATGTTGTTCATGAGGAGACCCCCATAGTTTCCTCATACATGTTAGGAGATTTTGATCCATCCCATCCATTGCATGATCCCAATAATTATGTGCACAATATGCTCCCCATGCATCATAATGATATTGATGTGCCATATACTTGCATTCTCAATTTGTGTCCCCATCGTGTCATACATAATAACTATTCTTTCATGATGGATGACATGTTCTTATACCATGCATCAAATTTCTTTGAGCGATGCTTATCTTGTGTTAACTCACACGTGCACATACACATCATGATGGATGATGTGTTCATTTACCACGCGCACAATTTCTTTGGTTTGTGCCTCTTTTGTGTAGGTACCCATGAATACTTGTCAAACTCGCAATCCCACGAGTTGACAAAACGAGATCTAGAGAGCAACGATGATTTGGGATCTCATGGATTGTCTTTCCCACCGCTCTCTTCACGCGAAGTCTTGGCGCATTTCTTCTACATGGCCCTCACTTGGCTATGGGTTGTTGTCCATTAGATATTCTATGCCCATCTTGCCATGTTCACTTTGCATGATATGCTCATTACTATGCCTTTGACATGCATTTGTGACCCATGCTTTGCATTACACATGTTGATTGACTCTAGCACTTGTATGTGTATTTGCAAGCTTGGTGGATATATTGCTTGTTGTTGCCATGTTCCATTTGTGACCCACCCCTATGATGATACTATGATCTTGCTTTGTGTTCGTGCTTGTGATATGTCATGTGCATTGTCTATGCCCGTTATTTGCTCACATGACATGATTGCCATGATTTCCTCTAGTGTGTTGCATCTTCGCTCCACTAGTTTGCACGACATGATTGATATGCTTGCTTGTGTTGCATCAACCATGATTCATACTTGCTCCTATCACATGTTTGGTCGCACCAATGCCATTTCTTCACATATGATAGAGGCAAAGGTGTCCCGATGTTTCGATGAGATGGTGGCTATCGTTTCTGTGGGAGTCGACCTTGACGATCCGACTACGAACGTCTGAGACGTCGCGCCTTAGCAATCGCTAAACCAACTTCCGAGGGTTATTGACCATGCCGAGCACGATCAACGACCACGAGGGCCTGTTTCCTGCGAGCAAACGAAGAACAAGCAAGAAACTGAGATTGCAATCTGGATATTGCGAATATAAGATGAAAGCTTTATTGATCAAGGTGGGGTTCTGTGACGCCTTTGTCTGGTCGTTGAACACAAACGAAGTACGCGAAGTTGCAGCTATGGCGAACTTTTAATCTAAACAAAACCCAAGGTCTAAACGGTGCCCTAAGGGCTGTATATATGGAGAAAGAGGGGGGGAATTTCGTGGCCCTTGGTGGAGGGTCCAAATCAACCCTAACTCTTGTTTCCCCACACATACGGACTCTAAAAACAGCCTATACTAAAGTATTTCGAAATTACATGGGCCTGGCCCACTAATAAGGTGACGCAGCACCTAGAATAGCCTCGGGACGACATTTATGAAGTAGCATCTTGTATATTTCGTCCAAGGCTTCATGCACCCATTATGGTGGCTTCAAAGTCCTGAAATCATCACTTGTAACTCCGTTCTTGTTCCCCTTTGCATGGCATTATCTCCATGCTTGTTCTTGCTCCAATGTCCATCCTTCTCCAAGCTAGGGCCTTCATTTGTAAGCAAAACAAATGTATCCAATTTAGGCAGCATCATATTCTCATGAACATTAGAATCATTACCAAGAAACGAAAGTACTGATAATTTAATTGGCGATGCATGAGCTCTAGTAATTGGTCCAGTATATGTAGCAGTAGGGGCTGTGGGTGTAACAATGGTATTGATGTCCTCATCATCCTCCCCTTCTTGAAATGAAGTCGTCCTCGACGGAAGCTGATGTAGGGCGGAACCCTACGTGGACGATCTTTCACGTTTGGAGTGGGATCCCTCGAAGAACACGATGAACACGGGGAAGAACGGAGAGAAATCACAAGGGGAAACACTCAAGAACAAGTCCAATCACACATCCACTAGACAATCAAACACACAAGATCACAAGGTACATGAACAACAAAGGGAAAGATACAAGGTAAGGTTCATCTCCAAGAGGAGGTCTTGATGATATCCTAGACGGATCTTCCCGCAAGGGGGTCTTGATGATATCCCGCAGGATCTTCTCACATGGAGGTCTTGAACTCCATGGGAGTGGTCTCTCTCTCTCTCAAGAGTAGAGGTAGGAGCAAAGCTCACCTAAGAATGAGCTATCATATTTGCTAACCCTAGAAATGAAGTGGAGGTGGTCTATTTATAGTCTAAGCCACGAAGGGGTAAGTGGGAGAGGGATACAAGGCCAAAGGCCTGGCTGCTTACTGACAGGCAGGGCGGTAGTACAGGCTCATGACCGGTAGTACCGCAATGAGCGGTAGTACTGCTTGAGGGGCGGTAGTACCGCTTTGGTGGCCTTAGCGGTAGTACCGCTTGGAGTGGGGTGTAGTACCGCTCGTTCTGGAGCGCCGGTTCTCTTCCTCCTTCTCTTCCATGCTTCCCTCATGGACGGTGTAGTCGTTCCTTGGCGCTTGCACTCCTCCTCGACATCCGTGAAGCTCGACAATACTTATGCATGCACACGGGAGAAGTGTCAAGTAGTATACCATCCTCGAAGGGGTCAAGTGAACACGTAAAGGAGAAGATTCACCTTTATGTATGAGAAGTAGAGGTTGCACGTGTCACTTGCCAAACGGACTCTTGACATGGTGATGACCGTAGGATGCTCCGCATCATCCCCTCCCCCTTGGGAAAGATCCGACCTCGGATCGAAGACCAAATCACCATGGGAAAGAGATAGCGTCGCCGTGTTGAAGTGGACGATCACCAAGTACTTGTCATCTTGAAGCTCGAAATGGGCACTCTCCAATGTCACACCGTCTTGTGATTCCTTCAAAAGGAGCAAATGGAACAAACACTTGGAAAAACAAATGTGGTTAGCGTTAGTGCAAAACCAAGCATTCAAGAGGTGATTCACCAAACAAGTGTCGTCATCAAGCATAGCATAGGGTGTGACAAAGGATTGTGACATGGTATGTAAGCATATGAATTGATCAAAATCAAGGTCATCATGGAAACAAACATGTAAACGTGAGGTAGTGATGCAAATATGTGTGACAAGAGAATAAGCATTTACCTCAAGATCATAGCAATCATGTATAAAGCGCCGACAAATGGTCGATGGTAGGCATAGGAAGTATTCACAACACCAAATAAAATGAAGTGTCTAAACACATGGGTCAAGTGCAAGACAATCCAAGCATAATGTGCATAGGGTGTAGTGAACATATTGTGGCACTCAACACAATAGAAAGAGCAATTGTTCATCATGTGTGAGGCAATCAAGTCAAGCATGTAGCAATCAATGTGACTTGGCATATGGGAAGGAATGACATTGTTGCAACCAAACATGTGATAGGAGAAAGTAATCCAAGAATTGGATGCAACACACAAGGTATATATGTCATGAAGCATGGAAATGTGGCAATCATGGGTGAAAGCAATATCTCTGACGTGCGTGCAAATGGTGCAAGCAACACATGAAGTATGATCCACAATATCCAAGCTCAAGAAGGATGTCACCTTGAAGGCGTGTCCTTGTGCATTCTTCACAATGCCAAGTGGAAGCAAATACGTGTAGAAGCGAGTCGTGGTAGAATGTATGAGGCTCGCTCTCAAGAGCTCGAATGGTCAACTCACGTGAAGTGGAAGTCGACACAAAGTCCAAGTATCCTACACATGCACACAACAAAACAAAGAACGTATGCACATGGTAGATAAACACATCATCCATCATGATGGTTCTCATCTTTTGCACAAAACCATTAGAAGGACAAGTGCATGAGTAATATGATGCAACAATGGCAATATTCATGGCACTAGGTATATGGTGCAAAGAAGTAAGACAAGCATGCTTCACAAGAATTATGTCAAAATCTCCAAATATATGCGAGAATGCTATGGGGGCAATCTCATGAGAAAGAAGAGAATCATTGTTGCACTCAATACATGGCAAATCATCTAGCATGAGGGAGGCAACACATAGAGATATATGACAAGAAGCAATATGAATCATGTGCAAAGCATATAGATGGTTGTCATCAACCGCATGAAATGGTGATGCAACATAAGCAAGCATAGTAATCAAGTCATGCAAACTAGTGGAGCGAAGATGCAACACACTAGAAGAAATCATGGCAATCATGTCATGTGAGCAAATAATAGGCAAAGAAAATGAACATGACATATCGCAAGCACGAACACAAAGCAAGATCATAGTGTCATCATAGGCATGGGGCACAAAGCAATCATGGCAATAACAAACAATATCTCCACCACGCTTGCAAATACACATACAAGTACTAGAATCAATCATCATGTGTAATGCAAAGCATGGGTCACAAATGCATAGCAAAGGCATAGGAATGGGCATATCATGCAAAGTGAACATGGCAAGATGGGCAAAGGATATATAATGGACAACTACCCATAACCATGCGAGGGCCATGTAAAAGAAATGCGCCAAGTGTTTGCGCGAAGTGAGCGGTGGGAAAGGCAATCCATGGGATCCCATGTCATCATTGCTCTCTAGAGCTCGCTTTGTCAACTCGTGGGATTGCGAGTTTGACAAGTATTCATGGGTACCTACACAAAAGAGACACAAACCAAAGAAATTGTGCGCGTGGTAAATGTACACATCATCCATCATGATGTGTATGTGCACGTGTGAGTTAGCACAAGATAAGCATCGCTCAAAGAAATTTGATGCATGGTATAAGAACATGTCATCCATCATGAAAGAATAGTTATTATGTATGACACGATGGGTACACAAATTGAGAGTGCAAGTATATGGCGCATCGATAGCATTTTCATTCATGGGGAGCATGTGGTGCACACAAGTATGGGTATCATGCAATGAATGGGATGGATCAAAATCTCCTAACAAGTATGAGGAAACTATGGGGGTCTCCTCATGAGCAATATTGGAAACATCATTTGGAGAAAATGGACAACATCCAAAACAATGCATATCCGAAGCTAGGTGGGCATGGCATGGCATATGAGATAAATGATGCAAATCAATATCATCACAAGAAAAACAAATGCCAATAACCATGGGCTTGTCATCTATGCCATATGTGCAAATTGGGTTTATTTTAATGGCATATGCATAGTCACTATGAAGAGATTGCAAATAAGACATATGATGGATCTCATGCATAGCATATGATAAGTCAAGCGGATTAGCAAACATGATGTGACCTAAAGAATTGTCACAAGAAATCCTATGTAACATAGCATCACAACTAATAGACTCCACATGAGAATCATCATATTCATCATAAATGGGCAAATCATCACATGGGGAAATCATACTAGAATGAAGCATGTCAATAGGGTGATCAACATCATGCAAGCAATCAATGTCAAAATAGTCCACTAGTGGGACGAGAGCATCACCGTCACCTTTGTTACCTTTGTCATTCCACTCAAGTGGTGTAGGTGAGGTGGGAAAGACCAAATGGTGGTCATCTTCATCTTGATGGAACCATGTGGGGGTGCATCATATTCCACCATGGCCATCGTCTTGTCCAAAGGGAGGACGAAGTAAATCGAGGATCGGCGTCATCATAAATGGGACCTAGCACCAAATGAGAAGACACAATAGAGGTAGAGGTCAAGTCGTTAGTGTTGAAAGTGGCCTCACATGACCTATCAACTATCTCACTCTCTCTATGTGGTGGTTCACTCACTCCCTCAAAATAGGTGCACTCAAACTCACGTATGGTGGAGTCACTCATCTCACTCAAGTGGTGGTTGTGGCTCTCCTCACATGAGAATTGGGGCAACTCGTCATATATGGGGCTAGTGGTGAAGTCACTCTCACTCTCAATATGGTGGCACAAGTCGCTCAAGTCATCATACGTCGCTGTGGTCGAAGTGAAATACTCAACCATCTCATCGCCACGCCTGGATGAAGGCCAAGATGGCACATCATCACTCTCCTCCATGACCGAAGGAAAATCCCATGCTCGATCATCTCGTCATCGCTGCCGTGGATGAAGGCCAAGATGGCACAACATAACTCTCGCCTCCTAAGATGGAAGCATCATCCTTGCTCGCCACCTTGTCGCTTGCCTCCAAAGCTTGGTCCTTGAAGGTCTCCGTAGTCGTACTTGTCGCCGCACCATCTTGAAAAAGAGTCAAGGTAGACTCGCATCATCAATGCCACAAAGAGGGATGGCGGTGAAGTCGCACTTGGGAGCATCGTCTTGGAGCTTGTCGGGCTTGGACATCATGGTGGTACTAGCCTCATGCTTGTTGTAGAGCTTGGTCGCCGTGAAGTGTGCTTGGGGTGGAGAAGCCTTGGCCTTCATGAGTTCTTGTTCGCCTTTGAGAGCACCAATGTAGTAGTCGTCGATGGACTTGTAGTTCTCGAGGAAGATAGTCTTGGAGATGTCGTTGTTCAATCCCATCATGAAGTGGAACTTCATCGAAATGGGGTCATCCACACCGGCTCGTCAGAAGGCAATCTTCATCTCCTTGAAGTACTGCGTCGATGGACTTGGATCCTTGGATGGTGTTCTCCAATTGGCGAAGAAGTTGTTCCGTGTAGGTTGGAGGCACAAACTCTCGCCGCAAAGCTCTCTTCGTCTTGGGCCAACTCATGTCGTAGTGCTCCGAAGGTGTGTGAAGCCACCATGTCGAGGCGTAGTCGTGGAAGTTTCTTGTGGCGCACTTCACTTGATCTTCGGGAGGAACTTGATGTAGCTTGAGGTAGTCGTCCATCAAACGCTCCCACTCGAGGTACTCCTCGGGTTCTTGAGTCCCATAGAAAGGAATCTCGTGGTCGATGTCGAGGTCGTAGTAGCTCGTGGAAGTCGCGGACTTGAGCTTGGGGAGCTTCTCTTGAGCGTAGTCTTGGGGTGCTTGTTGGCGAAGATGCGAATATCCCGGCGAAGATGCCTTGAAGTCGCTTGGCGAAGATGCCAAGGGAGATGGTGAAGTCGTTGAGCGGTTGTTGATGTTGAGCTCTTGACCTTCACGTTCTTGTTGATGATGGTGTCGATGCCGATGTGATGTTGCGGAGATGGTCGCCGGAAGGATGTGCTCTTGAGCGTCTTCTCGAAGATGAGGAAGATCGCTTGTAGGACTTGATGAGGGATTTGATCTCCTCCATTTTAGCTTGCATCTTGGTGTCGTAGTTGTTGTTCGTGGCATCGAACTCGTCGTTGTTGTTGTAGACCGAAGGTGAAATGCCTTGCCTATCCATCACAAGACTCGAGTAGAGGTGAGTAGGAAATGAGATAAACAATACCAAGTTACCTTTTCCCAAAGTTGAGGATGTATCCCGTTTCACTCAATGTGAGATGAAAGAATAGTGGAATTGGTACCGGACTTGTTCACTCACACCTATCAAGTAAAGCTTATGGTAGAGCTCGGTGAGGATAGTGGCACAAAAATTTGATGCAAAATGTTAGCAAGAGTCAATAATGTTGAAAGAGATTCACAAATTCGCAAGCGAAACAAGTAGACCAATAGCAATATGTGGCACACGGAAACACACACACGGATAGATAAATGGGGCCGTGCAACCAAGGAATGAGCTCAAAATGTGGAATCCACCAAAACGCTCGTGTTGCACAACTCAAGAGAGACGCTAGCACGATTGCTCAATAGGCGGATACGACACTTGTGCACAACCTATAAGATGCAAAATGGATAAACTTCTATCCCAAGTATGCTATGTATGTATGGTTCCCGGTGTTTCTCTCAAGATGATCCAAGATGATCGGATATGATAATTTTATATGCAATGTGGTATGATGCTATGGCACTTGCTTACAAGCTTCTTTGCTCTTTCTCTCTTTGCTTAAAAGCTTTATTTCTTTTTTTTATGGCCACTTTGCACAATGCACAAACCAAGATAGCAATTGTGTGTATGCGGGAACAAACTTGTGACACAAGATGATATGATGATACCAAGATGATATGGTATGTATGCAATGGATGGTGTAGATCACTAATGTGCACAAGTAACGTTGCCGGCAATACTCAAATGGCTAGTCTCGATAGGCAAGTAACGCAAAATGGGCTAGGGTTATCAATGCAATTTGCAAGGGGAATATACAATGGTGTCGTCGAGGTTACCGTCCTTTGCGATGATGAGTGGCGGTGTTCTTGATGTAGATACCAAGATGATGGAGACTCGTCCCTAAGTAGCCGAAACACCTTAGGAAACGGAAAAACCGCGAACTCAAAATCTCAAACTTCAATTGTCAAAGTGGTGGTAGCGGAAAGCGGTGGTGGTTTGCACTTGGCAATGCGGAAGTGGAATGATGGGCTATACACGTGTCGGAGTTGGTAGCACGGTCCCTAAGTAGCCGAAACACCTTAGGAGACACAACTCTCAACACAACAAGATTGGGTTAAGTTGGGGTGGCGGAAGTGTATGGTGGGCAAGCTTATGCGGAAGTTATGGTGGTGGTGGTGGTTGATGAAGATGTAACCGTCCCTAAGTAGCCTAGACACCTTAGGAGACTCGAATCACAACTCAAACAACCTCAAATGCAAAGGGAACAAATTGGTTAGGTTGCGGAAGTCGGTGGTGGTTATGCAGAGGATGTGGCGGAAGCCCTAGGCAAAGATGCCAAAGTTCACAAAATTTGATGGAGTCAAATGGTGATGGTAGTATTTTTATGGGAAGGGGATGTCAATAGCTTCAAAACGAGCTAAAGAACGCCAAAATCGGACTCCGGATGAATTAGTTATGGGCAAAACGGTGAAACTCGGAAAGCTGAAACTGGGTAGGGCGGTAGTACCGCTTGGGAGGGCGGTAGTACCGCTCGTAAGCGGTAGTACCGCTAGGAACGGGCGGTAGTACCGCTCGTGTCGGGTTTTTTCGACTATTTGGGCTGAACGGGGGCTGGCGGAAGTGCCGTGCTCAGCGGTAGTACCGCTAGGAGGGCGGTAGTACCGCTCTAAGCGGTAGTACCGCTTAGAGGGCGGTAGTACCGCCGTGTCGGGATTTTCCCGATTGTTCGAACGGTTGCGCGATTTTGGGGCGGAAATGGGTGATTTCGGGGTCAAAATTCGATGGATTTTGTGGATGGAAAGAGGTGAAACTTGGGGAAATGCTAGATCCACTCGAAACCAAGCAAATCCATGGATCAAAATCAACAAAACATCATCAAAACTAACAAATCACAAAAAAAATTGGGGCTATTTTTGATGGGGATTTTCGGATTTAGGACGAAATCAACAAAATCAAGCTAGAAAAAGAGGGTAGGGCTCCAAAACGTGATCAACCTAAGCTCGATCCATAGATGATGTAGGGCGGAACCCTCGTGGGACGATCTTTCACGCTTGGGTGGGATCCTCAAGAACACGATGAACACGGGAAGAACGGAGAGAAATCACAAGGGAAACACTCAAGAACAAGTCCAATCACACATCCACTAGACAATCAAACACACAAGATCACAAGGTACATGAACAACAAAGGAAAGATACAAGGTAAGGTTCATCTCCAAGAGGAGGTCTTGATGATATCCTAGACGGATCTTCCCAAGGGGGTCTTGATGATATCCCGCAGATCTTCTCACATGGAGGTCTTGAACTCCATGGGAGTGGTAGATCTCTCTCTCTCTCAAGAGTAGAGGTAGGAGCAAAGCTCACCTAAGAATGAGCTATCATATTTGCTAACCCTAGAAATGAAGTGGAGGTGGTCTATTTATAGTCTAAGCCACGAAGGGGTAAGTGGGAGAGGATACAAGGCCAAAGGCCTGGTCAAGACAAAGTGGGCGGTAGTACCGGGCTCATGGCCGGTAGTACCGCTTGAGCGGTAGTACCGCTTGGAGGGGCGGTAGTACCGCTTGGGTGGCCTTAGCGGTAGTACCGCTTGGAGTGGGCGGTAGTACCGCTCGCTCGAGCTGCCGTGTTCTCTTCCTCCTTCTCTTCCATGCTTCCCTCGCGGACGGTGTAGTCGTTCCTTGGCGCTTGCACTCCTCCTCGACATCCGTGAAGCTCCGACAATACTTATGCATGCACACGGGAGAAGTGTCAAGTAGTATACCATCCTCGAAGGGGTCAAGTGAACACGTGTAAAGGAGAAGATTCACCTTTATGTATGAGAAGTAGAGGTTGCACGTGTCACTTGCCAAACGGACTCTTGACATGGTGATGACCGTAGGATGCTCCGCATCAGAAGCTCATATTCCTCACCCAAATAAGGCTTCAAATCTGCAATGTTAAAAGTGGGACTAACCCCAAAATCTGCAGGCAGCTCAAGTTTATATGCATTATCATTTATTTTCTCTAACACCTTAAATGGACCATCAAGACGTGGCATTAGCTTTGATTTATGCAAATTAGGAAACCTATCCTTACGCAAATGTAACCAAACAAGATCTCCGGTGCAAAGACAACATGTTTTCTACCCTTATCTCCAGCAAGTTTATATTTAGCATTCATACGCTCAATGTTTTCCTTAGTTAACTCATGCATTTTAAAATCAATTCAGCACGTTCTTTAGCATCAAAATTAACCTTCTCCGAAGATGGAAGAGGCAACAAATCAATAGGTGCACGAGGTAGGAAGCCATACACAATTTCAAAAGGGCACATCTTAGTAGTAGAATGCAATGAACGATTATAAGCAAATTCAATATGAGGCAAGCATTCTTCCCACATTTTCTTATTATTCTTCAAAACAGCCCTAAGCATAGTAGACAATGTTCTATTGACTACTTCAGTTTGTCCATCAGTTTTGGGGTGACAAGTAGTACTAAAAAGCAGTTTAGTCCCCAACTTAGCCCATAAACATCTCCAAAAGTGGCTAAGAAATTTAGTATCACGATCTGAAACAATAGTATTTGGCACACCATGCAAGCGAATAATTTCACGAAAGAACAAATCAGCAACATTAACAGCATCATCGCTTTTATGACATGGTATAAAGTGTGCCATTTTCGAGAATCTATCCACGACAACAAATATTCTATCCTCCCTTCTTTGTTCGAGGTAAACCTAAAACAAAGTCCATAGATATATCCTCCCAAGGAACACTAGGCGCGAGCAAAGGCATATATAAACCATGAGGATTGAGTCGTGACTTAGCTTTTTGACATGTAGTGCAGCGAGCAACAAAACGCTCAACATCCCGTCTCATCTTTGGCCAAAAGAAATGTGTAGCAAGTATATCCTCCGTCTTCTTGACGCCAAAGTGTCCCATTAAGCCTCCTCCATGCGCCTCCTGCAACAACAAAAGACGAACAGAGCTAGCAGGAATGCATAGCTTGTTAGCACGGAACACAAAACCATCATTAATAACGAACTTGTTCCATGTTCTTCCTTCTTTACAATTCTGCATTACATCTTTAAAATCAGCATCATGCACATATTGATCTTTGATGGTCTCCAAACCAAATATTTTGAAGTCAAGTTGTGAAAGCATAGTATAGCGACGAGACAAAGCATCAGCAATAACATTTTCTTTACCCTTCTTGTGTTTAATGACATAAGGAAAGTCTCAATGAATTCAACCCATTTAGCATGTCTACGATTCAGTTTAGCTTGACTTTTAATATGTTTCAAAGATTCATGATCGAATGTATAACAAATTCTTTGGGCCATAAATAATGTTGCCATGTCTCTAAAGTCCGAACAAGAGCATATAATTCTTTGTCATAAGTAGAATAGTTCAGACTAGGCCCACTCAATTTTTCAGAAAAGTATGCAACAGGTTTGCCATCTTGTAATAACACACCTCCTAATCCAATTCCACTAGCATCACATTCAAGCTCAAAAGTCTTATTAAAGTCAGGAAGTTGGAGTAAAGGAGCATGTGTCAACTTATCTTTCAATACCGTGAAGGCTTCTTCCTATGCGGTACCCCAAACAAAAGGCACATCCTTCTTTGTAAGCTCATTGAGAGGTGCAGCAATGGTGCTAAAGTCTCTCACAAAACGCCTATAGAAACCAGCGAGTCCAAGAAAACTCCTCACTTGTGTGACCGTTTTGGGCTGCGGCCAACTCTCAATAGCTTCAATCTTGGCTTTATCAACTTCAATTCCTGTGGAGTAACAACATAGCCAAGAAAAGATACTCGGTCGGTGCAAAAGGTGCACTTCCCAAGGTTACCAAACAAACGTGCATCACGTAGAGCATTAAAAACAAGCACGTAAATGTTCCAAATGTTCTTCCAAAGATTTGCTATAAATCAGTATATCATCAAAGTAAACTACCACAAATCGTCCAATGAAAGCACGTAAAACTTCGCTCATTAATCTCATGAAAGTACTAGGTGCATTAGTTAACCCAAAAGGCATGACTAACCACTCATATAATCCAAACTTAGTTTTAAATGTTGTTTTCCATTCATCTCCCAATTTCATACGAATTTGATGGTATCCACTACGCAAATCAACTTTGGAGAATATTGTAGAGCCACTCAATTCATCAAGCATATCATCTAGCCTAGGAATAGGATGACGATAACGAATAGTAATATTATTAATGCCTCTACAATCAACACACATACGCCGACGTACCATCCTTTTTAGGCACTAGTATAATAGGAACAGCACAAGGACTAAGAGATTCGCAGATATAACCTTTGTCGAGCAGCTCCTGTACTTGACGATAATCTCCTTCGTCTCCTCCGGATTGGTACGATATGGTGCGCGGTTGGGTAGCGATGCACCGGAATTAAGTCAATTTGATGCTCAATTCCTCGAATAGGTGGTAATCCGGTGGCACGTCTTGTGGGAAGACGTCGTGAACTCTGCAAAATGTTAGTGACAGCAGGGGCAAAGAGGAAGGCACGTCCTCGAATGAAAATAATGCCTCTTTGCACACAAAAGCATAGCAAACAGATTTGCTAGAATCTAGCTCATCAATATCAGATTTGGTGGCAAATAAACATGCACTTTTCAGTTTAATTTCGAAGCAACATTAGATGGTTTATTATTAGGCTTCATTTGTTGCTCAAATTCTTTTGCCACAATCTGATTTTCACTCTTATTTTTCTCCTGTTTTGCTTTATTAGCTCTATTAATATCATCTTTCAAAATGGAATCAGGAGTCATAGGAAGCAAAGTAATATTTTTATCCTTGTGAACAAGAGTATACTGATTGTTTCTACCATGGTGTACAGAATTTTATCAAATTGCCATGGTCTACCAAGTAATAAGGAACATGCTTGCATAGGTACCACATCACAATCAACATAATCAGCATATGTAGAGATACTAAAATACACACCTAACAAAGACGTGTTACCTTAACCTTGCCGCTGTTGTTGAACCATTGGATGTAGTAAGGATGTGGATGTGGTCTTGTGGTGAGAGAAAGCTTCTCCACCATATCCATGCTAGCCAAGTTGTTGCAGCTCCCTCCATCTATGATGACGCTGAATAGAACGTTCCTTCACAACTCCCTTTGTATGGAACAAGTTATGCCTCTGATTTTGCTCAGCTTGTGTAACCTGCACACTCAAAACACGTTGAGCAACTAAACATTCATACCTGTCAAGATCTTCAACAGCCATGTATTGCGTGTCATGATCGAATCATCTCCACCGTGTTCTTCATGTGTAATAAGAGCCAAAGTCTCTTCATCATAGTCACTAGCAGACTCATACCCACCATCCTCAAGAGCAATCATCACACGCTGAGATTGGCATTCTCTCATAAAATGTCCTCTTCCCTTACAACGACGACAAATAATATCACTTGTGTGCCCTGTTGACGCCATGGAAGAAGAAGAGCTCTGTAGGCCCAAGCGGTGTACTCTTGGCGATAGTGGTGGTTGTGCCCGCTTTCTTGTATCACGGTTGGAGGTGGCAGCCGACGGAGGTGCCGGTGTAGTAGAACGTGTGGAAGTAGATGATGCACGTGGTGTCCATGAGGAAGGTCGACCTGCAGAAAAGTTAGTCCGCGCCAAGGCCTGTCGATCCTGCACTTCACGTTCAGCTTTACAAGCAAGATGGAATAATCGAGTGATATTATTATAATCCTTGTAGTCTAGAATGGTCTGAATCTCTATTTAATCCACCCGTAAAACGTGCAAGCATAGCTTCATTCTCCTCAACAATACCACATCTAATCAAGCCAGTTTGTAATTTCGATAATATTCTTCTACCGAATTTTTTCCTTGTCTTAAGCGCTGCAATTTTGAAGTAATTCACGCTGATAATATGGTGGAACCCAACGAGTACGCATAGCAGTTTTCAAAGCAGCCCAAGTAGCTGGAACAGGATATAATCTACAATGTTCGACCACCAAACACATGCAAAGCTAGTGAAAGCACAAACAGCAAAGCAGGAACACGTCTCTCCTCGGGATATTGTAAACATGTAAATCGTTGTTCAGTTTCTAATTCCCAAGTAAGATATATATCAGGAACATATCTACCCTCAAATGGTGGAATATTCAATTTCAGTTTAGGGAGATGGTCATGATCTCGTACCTGAAGGGGAGCCCGAACATTTCCATTATTAGCATGTGGACGACCTGGTGGTTGTGGTGCTGGTGGTTGCACGTAGTTCTGATGTTGATCAACCTCATCCCCCCCCGCAGCAGCAGCAGGAGCCCTGTAGTATCAACAGCAGCACCAAAGCAGCTTGGCCAGTGAAGAGGGACACGGGAAGCTCGGCGGAGGGCTGTTTGCGATGTGGAGGTAGTCCATGTTGTTGTAGTAGAGGTGCGTTAGGTGCAGCCGGTGGTGGTGGTGGTAGACGCGCGAGCAATTCATTAAACTTGTTATCGAGCTTTGTTTCGAACGCCTTCTCAATGCCATCTATCTTCTCCATGGCCTCTTCAAATCTATTTAGCACATCGTCCACCTGCCCACTCATCATTTGTTGAAACTTATCATGTAGCGCTTTGTTTGTCATGTTCTCCCAGTCAGTCTCGTCGGCTTGTGATCCTGCCATGGTTAGCAGCAATAGAAACACACAAGAATATGATTGACAGACTACTAGGAAGTGGTGGTGGTGGTGTGGTGGACGGTCACAAACCGTCAAGCAAATCTCAAATTCTTACCAGTTCTTACCCAAAGAAGAAGCGGTGATCGGCAACCGATGTAGTCAAAACTCTCAAAGCTTGGATAGAGCGATTACTGGGGAGAGTCAAACGCACGATGTAGATGTATGTGGAGCTGGGAAGGCTTATAATATGGTAGCAAAAGGGTCAGCAATAATCAATTCAGAGATGCAAAGTTGAATAAACGCTCAACGACGAGATTGTCTTTGGTCCTAGGCTAGACCGTGCTAGAGACGCGAGCCTAGAACACTAACAAAATCACGGCGCTGCACGTAAACAAGGGAAAAGCACACTCTGGATTTTTTTTCGCTCTTTTTTTTTGCGCTGCTTTTTTTTTTTGCTTTTTTTTTTTTTCGAAAAATCACTATAATGGCGAGTGTCTCAAAACTCTTCCGAGGTCAAATCGACAGGATGGGCACGAAATTTTTCGACCAAATTTTTTTTTTTTCGACTGCCCGGACCCAAAAACTGGAAACGGGTCAAAAAACTTTATATAACGACATCGTCTCAACACACTTAGAAACACTTAAAAACAGGATAGCGAGAAAATTTTTTCGACAAGTGCGTTTTGAAAAATTTTGGGCCTAAACGGAGGGTGGTTTCGGACTCTCTTTTTTTTTTTTTTCCAAACCTACTCCGCAAGGAAACACGAATCGAAACTAGATGGATCTCGAAAACAACCCTAATATGCAAGGAACTCGGATTGGATATATGGTGGTGGTATATGGCAGCGGTGGTGGTAGCGGTGGTAGTATATGGATATGGATCGGTGGTGGTATATGGACACGGATTGGTGGTGGTCTATGGATACGGATTCGAGCGGTGGTGGTAGGTGGCGGGGCGGCGATGATGATGGTGCGGTGGCGGCGTGACAACTTATGACCAGAACTCGAAACTCTAAAAGACTAGACGCTAAGACCAGCAACTAGACACGACGATGCAACCGCAAATTCAACAAAGCAAAACCCTAAAAAGATTATGCAAAGGCTCAGATTGGTTCGGATATGATGAACTAACCCTACTTTTTTTTTTGTGGCTTTTTCGTGGACTTTAGGTATGAAGAACAAACTCGATCTAATCTACGAAAAACTGTAAAATCTCACCGAGCAACCTGAAAATCTGATACCACTTGATAGAGGCAAAGGTGTCCCGATGTTTCGATGAGATGGTGGCTATCGTTTCTGTGGGAGTCGACCTTGACGATCCGACTACTGAACGTCGCGAGACGTCGCGCTTTAGCAATCGCTAAACCAACTTCCGAGGGTTATTGACCACGCCGAGCACGATCAACGACCACGAGGGCCTGCTTCCTGCGAGCAAACGAAGAACAAGCAAGAAACTGAGATTGCAATCTGGATATTGCGAATATAAGATGAAAGCTTTATTGATCAAGGTGGGGTTCTGTGGACGCTTTGTGCAGTCGTTGAACACAAACGGCATGCGCGAAGTTGCAGCTATGGCGAACTTTTAATCTAAACAAAACCCAAGGTCTAAACGGTGCCCTAAGGGCTGTATATATGGAGAAAGAGGGGGGGAATTTCGTGGCCCTTGGTGGAGGGGTCCGAAATCAACCCTAACTCTTGTTTCCCCACACATACGGACTCTAAAAACAGCCTATACTAAAGTATTTCGAAATTACATGGGCCTGGCCCACTAATAAGGTGACGCAGCACCTAGAATAGCCTCGGGACGACATTTATGAAGTAGCATCTTGTATATTTCGTCCAAGGCTTCATGCACCCATTATGGTGGCTTCAAAGTCCTGAAATCATCACTTGTAACTCCGTTCTTGTTCCCCTTGCGCATGGCATTATCTCCATGCTTGTTCTTGCTCCAATGTCCATCCTTCTCCAAGCTAGGGCCTTCATTTGTAAGCAAAACAAATGTATCCAATTTAGGCAGCATCATATTCTCATGAACATTAGAATCATTACCAAGAAACGAAAGTACCTGATAATTTAATTGGCGTGCGCGAGCTCTAGTAATTGGTCCAGTATATGTAGCAGTAGGGGCTGTGGGTGTAACAATGGTATTGATGTCCTCATCAACATATGCCATGTCCCATTGATTGCTACATGCTTGACTTGATTGCCTCACACATGATGAACAATTGCTCTTTCCATTGTGTTGAGTGCCACATGATATTCACTACACCCCATGCACATTATGTTTGGATTGTCTTACACTTGACCCATGTGTTTAGACACTTCATTTTACTTGGTGTTGTGAATGATTCCTATGCCTACCATAGACCTTTCATTGAGCAATTTATGAATGCTTGCTATGATCTTGAGGTAGATGCTTATTCTCTTGTCACACATATTTTCATCACTACCTCACGTTTACATGCTTGTTTCCATGATGACCTTGATTTTGCTCAACTCATATGCTTACATGCCATGTCACAATCCTTTGTCATACCCTATGCTATGCTTGATGACAACACTTGTTTGGTGAATCACCAATTGAATGCTTGGTTTTGCACTAACGCTAACCACATTTGTTTTTCCAAGTGTTTGTTCTATTTGCTCCTTTTGAAGGAATCACAAGATGGTGCGACATTGGGGAGTGCCCATTTCGAGCTTCAAGATGATGAGTGCTTGGTGATCGACCGCTTCGACACGGCAACACCATCTCTTTCCCATGGTGATTTGGGTTTCGATCCGAGGTCGAATATTTTCCAAGGGGGAGGGGATGATGCGGAGCATCCTACGGTCATCACCATGTCAAGAGTCCGTTTCGCAAGTGACACATGCGACCTCTACTTCTCATACACAAAGGTGAATCTTCTCCTTTACACGTGTTCACTTGACCCCTTCGAGGATGGTATACTACTTGACACTCCACTTGTGTGCATGCATAGGTATTGCCGGAGCTTCACGGACGACGAGGAGGAGTGCAAGCGCCAAGGAACACCTACACCATCCGCGAGGGAAGCCTAGAAGAGAAGACGGAAAAAGACGGAGCTGCGGAGTCCCCAGCGACCGGACGACCGGAGGCCACCGGACGTTCGACACTCTCCAACGGCCGGACGACCGACGAACGCCGGACGTCCGACAAGTCCCAGCGTACGGACGACCGACACCGACCGGACGACCGGTGCTACGGCGACAGAAGAGAATTTACGGATGTCCGAAGACTTCCGGACGTCCGGACCGTCCCGAGCTTCCGGACTTCCGACCCCTTCCGGACGTCCGACGCCTGTGTGCGCTGCCGCGGGCCTTTGGCCTTGTATCCCTCTCCCACTTACCCCTTCGTGGCTTAGACTATAAATAGACCACCTTCACCTCCTTTCTCGGGTTAGCAAATATGATAGCTCATTCTTAGGTGAGCTTTGCTCCTACCTCTACTCTTGAGAGAGAGAGAGACTACCACTCCCATGGAGTTCAAGACCTCCATGTGAGAAGATCCTGTGGGATATCATCAAGGCCCCCTTGCGGATATCATCAAGACCTCCTCTTGGAGATGAACCTTACCTTGTATCTTTCCCTTTGTTGTTCATGTACCTTGTGATCTTGTGTGTTTGATTGTCTAGTGGATGTGTGATTGCACTTGTTCTTGAGAGTTTCCCCTTGTGATTTCTCTCCGTTCTTCCCCGTGTTTATCGTGTTCTTCGAGGGATCCCACTCCAAACGTGAAAGATCGGCCTACACCGGGTTAGCCCCGTATCAAGGAAGATGTAGGTGCGTCCATGGGGATGAGCGAGGGATGCTCCGCATCAACGATCAACAAAGGAGGATACAAGAGGTAACTGGGTTCTTCTCCGTGAGGAGGTCTTGATGGGGGCCACCCAAGAGGGGGTCTTGAATCCGCTTGGAAGGATCTTTTCCGATGGAGGCACGTGTCCGAGGAGAAGGTAACCAAGTGGATGAGCAAAGCTCTCACACAAACATGAGCTAATCCTTTGCTAACCCTAGCTAGGAGGTGGGAGAGACCTATTTATAGTCGTAGTGCAAATGGGAGTCAAAGTGAAGGGGTACAAGGGCATAAGCCCGTGGCTGCGGCCACACAGGTGTCGGACGTCCGGAGGACGTCGGGCGTCCGGAGCTTCAGGACGGTCCGGACGTCCGGAGATGTCCGACTTCCGTAGTTTCGAACCGGGTGCTGGTCGTTCGGTCGCCCGGTGGCGTCGGTCGTCCGTGGCCCTGGTTGTCGTCGAACGTCCGGTGTCTGGCGGTCGTCCGGCTGCTATAGGTTGTCTCGGCTGCAGTCGATCTGGCTGGTGGAGTCTCCAGGCATCGGACGTCCGAAGATCGTCGGTCGTACGGCGGCCGTCGGACGTCCGAGCGCTGTTGCTTCCCAGCAGCTCTTCCTCTTGTTCCTCGCGCTTGGTGTCCTCGCCGTCTTATCCAATGCTCATAGCTGTTCCATGGCCTTCCTCTTGGTTCCTGGGCATGCATAGCACACACGTTTGAGGTAGTAGCCATGTCTCACATATGTAAAGTGACGATTCGAAGAGGAGCGAGTTCACCTTGTGTCCAATGGCGTATAGTTGAGGTCTCGTGGGGTTTGGAGAGTAGTCGGAGTGTACATGGGGATGAACATGGGATGCTCCGCATCATGATAGCTCATTTGATAGAGAGCTTTGCTCCTTGTACCACTCTACTCTTGAGTGAGAGAGAGACCACCACTCCCATGGAGTTCAAGACCTCCATGTGACAAGATCTTGCGGGATATATCGATCAAGACCCCCTCTTGGGCGGCCCCCTTCAAGACCTCCTCATGGAGATGAACCTTACCTTGTATCTTTCCCTTTGTTGTTCATGTACCTTGTCGATCTTGTGTGTTTGATTGTCTAGTGGATGTGTGATTGGACTTGTTCTTGAGTGTTTCCCCTTGTGTTTTCTCTTCGTTCTTCCCCGTGTTCATCGTGTTCTTAGTTGGGATCCGCTCCTTTCGTGAAAGATCGGCCGTATGGAGTTCCACTCCACATCATCTTGGATGAGAGCAAGGTTGATCACGAATTTGGAGCCCCTACCCCTCTGTATTCTAGCCTTCTTTTGCTTGATTTCGTCCTAAATTCGAAAATCCCCACCAAAAATAGCCCCAATTTTTTTTGTGATTTGTTGGTTCTGATGATGTTTTGTTGATTTTGATCCATGGATTTGCTTGGTTTCGAGTGGATCTAGCATCTTCCCAAGTTTCCCCACCTTCCATCTACGAAATGATACGGGCTAACCCGGTGTAGGCCGATCTTTCACGATTGGAGTGGGTTCCCTCGAAGAACACGATGAACACGGGGAAGAATGGAGAGAAAACACAAGGGGAAACACTCAAGAACAAGTCCAATCACACATCCACTAGACAATCAAACACAAAAGATCCACAAGGTACATGAACAACAAAGGGAAAGATACAAGGTAAAGTTCATCTCCATGAGGAGGTCTTGAAGGGGGCCGCCCAAGAGGGGGTCTTGATGATATATCCCGCAGGATCTTCTCCTAGATGGAGGTCTTGGCCTCCTTAAGGAGTAGTAGTGATGTAGGGTGGAACCCTAAGTGAAGATCTTTCACGAATTGGAGGGGGAATCCCCAAGAATAAGATGAACACAAGAGGGAAAACACTCAATTGACTAGATTCAATCACACAAAGAGAGATACAATGATTCAAAGACAACAAAGGAAAGATATAAGGTACTAGTTCATCCCAGTCCTATGAGGAATGAGGTCTTGGTGATCCTATGATGGGGATCTGATGTAGGGTAGAACCCTAAGAGGGATCTTTTCACACTTGGAGGGGAAAAGGAGAGACATAACAAGAACACAAAGAGGAAATCACTCCAACAATTCCCGATTACACATCCACTAGGGTAACAACACAAGATCCACAAGTCACAAACACAATCAAAGGAAAGATACAATGGCAAAGTTCATCCCAAATCCAAAGGACGTGGGGGCTTGAAGATAGTCTTCTCCTTATGGAGGTCTTGAAATCCACAAGGATTCTTCCCTAGGGGGTCTTGATCCTCCAAGAGGGAAGATTGATAGAGGCGAGGGTGTCCCGATCTTTCGATGAGATGATAACTATCGATTTGGTGGAGACGACTTTGACGATCCGACTACAAACGTGCACGACGTTGCGCCTTAGCAATCGCTAAACCAACTCCGAGAGGTTATTGACCACGCCGAGCACGATCAACGACCACGAAGGTCTATTCCTGCAAGTAATCGAAGAACAAGCAAGAATATGATAAAGCAATCTGAATATTGCGAATATATATGAAGTATTGATAATGGTGGGGATCCGTAAGCGGTCTTGGTCCGGTCGTTGGACACAAACGAAGTACGAAGTTGCAATGGCTAACTTTAACTAAACAAATCCCAAGGAAAAAGCTACTAGATGGATCTACTTATATAGGAGCAAGGGTGGCGGCCAAGGAGGTGGGAGGACGTCCCAAGGCAGCCTAAAACTAACCCTAGGTCGTACAAGGCCAATGGGCCCAAGCGGAGGTGACGTAACACCTTTGGACTTGTAGTTTGACTCGGATTCTGCTGCAGCATCAGATTGTTTCGTCTATAACTCAACGCTCCGGACGGATTTTAAGGTGATTCCAATTGGGTTGGAAAATGCACGAAATCTATTTTCCAACAAAAAGAATCAACCAATTTGGAGTCCGTATGAAAAAGTTATAGACGTTTTGAGTCAGGTATATGCATGCAGTCCGAATCTGAGTCCGAACGTGAGAGACTTGGACTCTATCTTCTCTTGGGCCAAAAGTGACGTGAGAGAACTTTTGAACAGCAGGTAAACATCTCTTTCTCCCTCATCTTCATATGTGGATTGTACAAATGTCCCATACACCTGCAATTAGACATGGCACAAAAGTTTGTGAAGTATTTTGTCTGGATAACATAAATATATTATTGAATAGTTTGCACTAGAAATCACCTGAGAAATATGCATGTATGCAATATTTTTGGTCTCATCCAAGGTAGTCATGTCCTCATCATCCTCCCCTTTTTGAAAACAAAGCCATCCTCGGCGTTGCTTAATCTGAAATGTGGCTAACAAAAGAGACAAGGTGTACATGTTGTATATGTATACGTCATCCATTTTTACTTCCCTTGATTTTTGCATATATGACACATGAATAGATGAGTAACTTGCATAGTTCATAAAATCTAAAGCCAACAAATTAGCACAAGAACTAGAAGGCTTGAAAATACTGCAACTCAGTTTGCACATATAAGTGAAGCTCTTATTTATTTCAAGAGATTGACAATGTTCATCATTAAACCATCCCAACATTGGTGAATAAACCTTATTTGAATCAAATTTACATGCTACAACATGCTTAGATAAGCAAACATGCAATGAGTCATTCGACACGTAATCATCACCAAGATTAGAGGTCGTATCAAAATGATTAAACATTGATTCTTTTGCATCAATAGTTAATTCAATGGGTGCTCTCAAAATTGTTGGTATTTCAGTTGTTTGATCACATGGCAAAGTCAAATTATCAATATAATCCTCTAAAATAGGTGGTGTGATCAAAGTAGTGGGTAGCTCAACACATGATGTATTCAAGTTAACTAGGCATGCATCATTCTCATGTAAAAGTGGAAAATCTGTACCTTTGTCATTACCTCTTATAGTCAACTCAGATGATGCAGGCACTCTCGATGGTGATGTGTCACATGGTGGAGATGATGTAGTCCTCGCAACAGCGGATGTGGTTGTCATAGTACGCCTAGTAGTTGAATAAACATCTGTATCAACAGTTGGAATGTGCACCGTCAAGCGCTTGTTCTCCTTGTGGGCAACACGTCGTTTTATTTCTGTTCAGCTTTGGAAGCAAGGCGAAACAAAAGGTCCATAGGATAACACTCTTCATGAATTAGTATCTCCTGAATATTATGGTTTAATCCTCCCAAAATCTATCCATAAAATCTTCTTCACTTTCTTCTAAAATGAGTGCAACAAGGTAGTTTGTAAATCATCATAATATTTTGTTACGGTGTCACTACCTTGTTTTAAATGTTCCAGTTTTTTAATCATGCCACAGTATAATAAACATCGACGAATCTATCTCTCATGACATGTTTTAAATCATCCCAAGTATTAGGTACATAATCAGGGTGTAACCGACAATATTCACTCCACCAAACTAGAGCATAACCAGTGAAAGAACCAACCGCAACCATAACTTTTTTACGTTCATCAAAATTATGGGAAGCAAATATATTATTTATGTCTAACTCCCATTCAATATATAAAGGAGGTCTAAAACGGCCATTAAATGGTGGTATAGAAACATGAACCTGATCATGTGCATTTGGATGTTTGTGCACCTCTCGTGACGGTTGTGGTATTTGCATAGGTGGTGGCATGTCTCCCGTGATCGACAAAGCCCATGAATTGACTCTGGATCCTGTCATGATTAGTAGAACAAGAAACAAAATCCAAAAATAATGTTCCTATAACTACTAGGATGTGGTGGTAAAACGCTCACAGTAAAGCAAATATCAATGTCTTACAAGTTCTTACCATGCAAAAGCGGTGATCGGCAACCAGCGGTGTCAAGTAACTCGAATATTGAGTAAAGCGATTGCGGGGAGCGTCGTATACACGTGTAGAAATATGTGGAGCTGGGTTGGCTATATATGGTAGCAAAAGATTAGCAATAATCAATTCAAAGATGCAATGTTGAATAAACGCTCAACGACGGTACTGTGCTGGTCCTAGGCTAGACCGGACTAGAGACGTGATGAGGACATCAATACCATTGTTACACCCACAGCCCCTACTGCTACATATACTGGACCAATTACTAGAGATCGCGCACGCCAATTAAATTATCAGGTACTTTCGTTTCTTGGAAATGATTCTAATGTTCATGAGAATATGATGCTGCCTAAATTGGATACATTTGTTTTGCTTACAAATGAAGGCCCTAGCTTGGAGAAGGATGGACATTGGAGCAAGAACAAGCATGGAGATAATGCCATGCTAAGGGGAACAAGAACGGAGTTACAAGTGATGATTTCAGGACTTTGAAGCCACCATAATGGATGCATGAAGCCTTGGACGAAATATACAAGATGCTACTTCATAAATGTCGCCCCGAGGCTATTCTAGGTGCTGCGTCACCTTATTAGTGGGCCAGGCCCATGTAATTTCGAAATACTTAAGTATAGGCTGTTTTAGAGTCCGTATGTGTGGGGAAACAAGAGTTAGGGTTGATTTGGACCCCTCCACCAAGGGCCACGAAATTCCCCCTCTTCCTCCATATATACAGCCCTTAGGGCACCGTTTAGACCTTGGGTTTTGTTTAGATTAAAAGTTCGCCATAGCTGCAACTTCGCAGCGTGTCGTTTGTGTTCAACGACTGCACAAAGCGCCACAGAACCCCACCTTGATCAATAAAGCTTTCATCTTATATTCGCAATATCCAGATTGCAATCTCAGTTTATTGCTTGTTCTTCGTTTGCTCGCAGGAAAGCAGACCCTCGTGGTCAGAGTTGATCGTGCTCGGCGTGGTCAATAACCTCTCGGAGTTGGTTTAGCGATTGCTAAGCGCGACGTCCTCGACGCTCGTAGTCGGATCGTCAAAGTCGACTTCCTCCAAAGCGAAACCCAAACATCTCATCGAAAGACGGGACACCTTTGCCTCTATCAAGTGGTATCAGATTTTCAGGTTGCTCGGTGAGATTTTACAGTTTTAAGAGATTAGATCGAGTCTGTTCTTCATACCTAAAGTCCACGAAAAAGCCACAAAAAAATTAGGGTTAGTTCATCATATCCGAACCAATCTGAGCCTTTGCATAATCTTTTTAGGGTTTTTGCTTTGTTGAATTTGCGGTTGCATCGTCGTGTCAAGTTGCTGGTCTTAGAGTCTAGTCTTTTAGAGTTTCGAGTTCTGGTCATAAGTTGTCACGCCGCCGCCGCACCATCATCATCGCCTTGCCACAGCTCTGAATCCGTATCCATATAACAACACCAATCCGTATCCATATACCACCACCGCTACCATATACCACCACCGCTGCCATATATCCACCACCATATATCCACCACCAATCCGAGTTCCTTGCATATTAGGGTTGTTTTCGAGATCCATCTAGTTTCCGATTCGTGTTTCCTTGCCGGAGTAGGTTTCGGAAGAAAATTTTTTTTTTCTGGAAACCACCCTCCGTTTAGGCCCAAAATTTTCCGAAAACGCACTTGTCGAAAAATTTTCTGGCTATCCTGTTTTTAAGTGTTTCTAAGTGTATTGAGACGGTCGCCGTTATAGAAAGTTTTTTGACCCGCTTCAGCTTTTTGGGTCCAAGGCAATCGAAAAAAAAATTTTTTTTGGTCGAAAAAATTCGTGCCCATCCTGTCGGTTTGACACTGGAAGAGTTTTGAGACACTCGCCATTATAGTGATTTTTCAAAAAAAAAAAAAAGAGCAGCGCAAAAAAAAAGAAGCATAAAAAAAGAGAAAAAAAAAAATTTATTCCAGTGTGCTTTTCCGTTGTTTCCGTGCAGCGCCGTGATTTTGTTAGTGTTCTAGGCTCGCGTCTCTAGCATGGTCTAGCCTAGGACCAAAGACAAGACTGCGTCGTTGAGCGTTTATTCAACTTTGCATCTCGAATTGATTATTCTGACCCTTTTGCTACCATATTATAAGCCTTCCCAGCTCCACATACATCTACATCGTGCGCTTGACTCTCCACGTAATCGCTCTATCCAAGCTTTGAGAGTTTTGACTACATCGGTTGCCGATCACCGTCGCTGCTTTGGGTAAGAACTGGTAAGAATTTGAGATTTGCTTGACGGATTTGTGATCGTCCACCACACCACCACCACCACTTCCTAGTAGTCTGTCGAATCATATTCTTGTGTGTTTCTATTGCTGCTAACCATGGCAGGATCACAAGCCGATTTAGACCGACCGGGAGAACATGACAAACAAAGCGCTACATGATAAGTTTCAACAAATGATGAGTGGGCAGGTGGACGATGTGCTAAATAGATTTGAAGAGGCCATGGAGAAGATAGATGGCATTGAGAAGGCGTTCAAACAAAGCTCGATAACAAGTTTAATGAATTGCTCGCGTCTACCACCACCACCACCGGCTGCACCTAACGCACCTCTACTACAACAACATGGACTACCTCCACATCGTGAAACAGCCCTCCGCCGAGCTTCCCGTGTCCCTCTTCACTGGCCAAGCTGGTGCTGCTGTTGATACTTCGTGGCTCCTGCTGCTGCGGCGGTGGGGAGGATGATTATGTAAGAGCTTACGAGGATGAGGTTGATCAACATCGAACTCGTGCAACCACCAGCACCACAACCACCGTGTCGTCCACATGCAAATAATGGCAATGTTGGGCTCCCCTTCAGTACGAGATCATGACCATCTCCCTAAACTGAAATTGAATATTCCACCATTTGAGGGTAGATATGTTCCTGATATATATCTTACTTGGGAGTTAGAAACTGAACAACGATTTACATGTTTACAATATCCCGAGGAGAGACGTGTTCTGCTGCTGTTTGTGCTTTCACTAGCTTTGCATGTGTTTGGTGGTCGAACATTGTAGATTATATCCTGTTCCAGCTACTTGGGCTGCTTTGAAAACTGCTATGCGTACTCGTTGGGTTCCACCATATTATCAGCGTGAATTACTTCAAAATTGCAGCGCTTAAGACAAGGAAAAATTCGGTAGAAGAATATTATCGGGAATTACAAACTGGCTTGATTAGATGTGGTATTGTTGAGGAGAATGAAGCTATGCTTGCACGTTTTCGGGTGGATTAAATAGAGAGATTCAGACCATTCTAGACTACAAGGATTATAATAATATCACTCGATTATTCCATCTTGCTTGTAAAGCTGAACGTGAAGTGCAGGATCGATGTGCCTTGGCGCGGACTAACTTTTCTCGCAGGTCGACCTTCATCATGGACACCACGTGCATCATCTACTTCCACATTCTACTACACCGCACCTCCGTCGGCTGCCACCTCCAACCGTGATACAAGAAAGCAGGCACAACCACCACTATCTCGCCAAGAGCACACCTGCTGGGCCTACACAGAGCTCTTCTTCTTCCATGGCGTCAACAGGGCACACAAGTGATATTATTTGTCGTCGTTGTAAGGGAAGAGGACATTTTTGAGAGAATGCCAATCTCAGCGTGTGATGATTGCTACCGAGGATGGTGGGTATGAGTCCGCTAGTGACTATGATGAAGAGACATTGGCTCTTATTACACATGAAGAACACGGTGGAGATGATTCGATCCCGAGACGCAATACATGGCTGTCAAGATCTTTGACAAGTATGAATGTTTAGTTGCTCAACGTGTTTTGAGTGTGCAGGTTACACAAGCTGAGCAAAATCAGAGGCATAACTTGTTCCATACAAAGGAGTTGTGAAGGAACGTTCTATTCGCGTCATCATAGATGGAGGGAGCTGCAACAACTTGGCTAGCATGGATATGGTGGAGAAGCTTTCTCTCACCACAAGACCACATCCACATCCTTACTACATCCAATGGTTCAACAACAGCGGCAAGGTTAAGGTAACACGTACTGTTCGTGTGCATTTTAGTATCTCTACATATGCTGATTATGTTGATTGTGATGTGGTACCTATGCAAGCATGTTCCTTATTACTTGGTAGACCATGGCAATTTGATAAAATTCTATACACCATGGTAGAAACAATCAGTATACTCTTGTTCACAAGGATAAAAATATTACTTTGCTTCCTATGACTCTGATTCCATTTTGAAAGATGATATTAATAGAGCTAATAAAGCAAAACAGGAGAAAATAAGAGTGAAAATCAGATTGTGGCAAAAGAATTTGAGCAACAAATGAAGCCTAATAATAAACCATCTAATGTTGCTTCTGAAATTAAACTGAAAAGTGCATGTTTATTTGCCACCAAATCTGATATTGATGAGCTAGATTCTAGCAAATCTGTTTGCTATGCTTTTGTGTGCAAAGAGGCATTATTTTCATTCGAGGACGTGCCTTCCTCTTTGCCACCTGCTGTCACTAACATTTTGCAGGAGTTCGCTGACGTCTTCCCACAAGACGTGCCACCGGGATTACCACCTATTCGAGGGATTGAGCATCAAATTGACTTAATTCCCGGTGCATCGCTACCCAACCGCGCACCATACCGTACCAATCCAGAGGAGACGAAGGAGATTATGCGTCAAGTACAGGAGCTGCTCGACAAAGGTTATATACGCGAATCTCTTAGTCCTTGTGCTGTTCCTATTATACTAGTGCGTAAAAAGGATGGTACGTCGCGTATGTGTGTTGATTGTAGAGGCATTAATAATATTACTATTCGTTATCGTCATCCTATTCCTAGGCTAGATGATATGCTTGATGAATTGAGTGGCTCTACAATATTCTCCAAAGTTGATTTTATGAGTGGATACCATCAAATTCAGTATGAAATTGGGAGATGATAGAGGCGAGGTGTCCCGATCTTTCGATGAGATGATAACTATCGATTTGATGGAGACGACTTTGACGATCCGATTAAACGCGTGCACGACGTTGCGCTTAGCAATCGCTAAACCAACTCCGAGAGGTTATTGACCACGCTGAGCACGATCAACCTGACCACGAAGGTCTATTCCTGCAAGCAATCGAAGAACAAGCAAGAATATGATAAAGCAATCTGAATATTGCGAATATATATGAAGTATTGATAATGGTGGGGATCCGTAAGCGGTCTTGGTCTGGTCGTTGGACACAAACAAAGTACACGAAGTTGCAATGGCTAACCTTTAACTAAACAAATCCCAAGGAAAAAGCTACTAGATGGATCTACTTATATAGGAGCAAGGGGTGGCGGCCAAGGAGGTGGGAGGACGTCCCAAGGCAGCCTAAAACTAACCCTAGGTCGTACAAGGCCAATGGGCCCAAGCGGAGGTGACGTAACACCTTTGGACTTGTAGTTTGACTCGGATTCTGCTGCAGGATCAGATTGTTTCGTCTATAACTCAACGCTCCGGACGGATTTTAAGGTGATTTCAATTGGGTTGGAAAATGCACGAAATCTATTTTCCAACAAAAAAGAATCAACCAATTTGGTGTCCGTATGAAAAGTTATAGACGTTTTGAGTCAGGTATGTCTGTGCAGTCCGAATCTGAGTCCAGAACGTGAGAGACTTGGACTCTATCTTCTCTTGGGCCAAAAGTGACGTGAGAGAACATTTTGAACAGCAGGTAAACATCTCTTTCTCCCTTATCTTCATATGTGGATTGTACAAATGTCCCATACACCTGCAATTAGACATGGCACAAAAGTTTGTGAAGTATTTTTGTCCTGGATGACATAAATAAATTATTGCATAGTTTGCATTAGAAATCACCTCACAAATATACATGTATGCAATATTTTTGGTCGTATCCAATGTAATCATGTCCTCATCAGGAGATGAATGGAAAACAGCATTTAAAACTAAGTTTGGATTATATGAGTGGCTAGTCATGCCTTTTGGGTTAACTAATGCACCTAGTACTTTCATGAGATTAATGAACGAAGTTTTACGTGCTTTCATTGGACGATTTGTGGTAGTTTACTTTGATGATATACTGATTTATAGCAAATCTTTGGAAGAACATTTGGAACATTTACGTGCTGTTTTTAATGCTCTACGTGATGCACGTTTGTTTGGTAACCTTGGGAAGTGCACCTTTTGCACCGACCGAGTATCTTTTCTTGGCTATGTTGTTACTCCACAGGAATTGAAGTTGATAAAGCCAAGATTGAAGCTATTGAGAGTTGGCCGCAGCCCAAAACGGTCACACAAGTGAGGAGTTTTCTTGGACTTGCTGGTTTCTATAGGCGTTTTGTGAGAGACTTTAGCACCATCGCTGCACCTCTCAATGAGCTTACAAAGAAGGATGTGCCTTTTGTTTGGGGTACCGCACAGGAAGAAGCCTTCACGGTATTGAAAGATAAGTTGACACATGCTCCTTTACTCCAACTTCCTGACTTTAATAAGACTTTTGAGCTTGAATGTGATGCTAGTGGAATTGGATTAGGAGGTGTGTTATTACAAGATGGCAAACCTGTTGCATACTTTTCTAAAAAATTGAGTGGGCCTAGTCTGAACTATTCTACTTATGACAAAGAATTATATGCTCTTGTTCGGACTTTAGAGACATGGCAACATTATTTATGGCCCAAAGAATTTGTTATACATTCTGATCATGAATCTTTGAAACATATTAAAAGTCAAGCTAAACTGAATCGTAGACATGCTAAATGGGTTGAATTCATTGAGACTTGCCCTTATGTCATTAAACACAAGAATGGTAAAGAAAATGTTATTGCTGATGCTTTGTCTCGTCGCTATACTATGCTTTCACAACTCGACTTCAAAATATTTGGTTTGGAGACCATCAAAGATCAATATGTGCATGATGCTGATTTTAAAGATGTAATGCAGAATTGTAAAGAAGGAAGAACATGGAACAAGTTCGTTATTAATGATGGTTTTGTGTTCCGTGCTAACAAGCTATGCATTCCTGCTAGCTCTGTTTCGTCTTTTGTTGTTGCAGGAGGCGCATGGAGGAGGATTAATGGGACACTTTGGCGTCAAGAAGACGGAGGATATACTTGCTACACATTTCTTTTGGCCAAAGATGAGACGGGATGTTGAGCGTTTTGTTGCTCGCTGCACTACATGTCAAAAAGCTAAGTCACGACTCAATCCTCATGGTTTATATATGCCTTTGCCTGTGCCTAGTGTTCCTTGGGAGGATATATCTATGGACTTTGTTTTAGGTTTACCTCGAACAAAGAAGGGGAAGGATAGCATATTTGTTGTCGTGGATAGATTCTCGAAAATGGCACACTTTATACCATGTCATAAAAGCGATGATGCTGTTAATGTTGCTGATTTGTTCTTTCGTGAAATTATTCGCTTGCATGGTGTGCCAAATACTATTGTTTCAGATCGTGATACTAAATTTCTTAGCCACTTTTGGAGATGTTTATGGGCTGAGTTGGGGACTAAACTGCTTTTAGTACTACTTGTCACCCCCAAACTGATGGACAAACTGAAGTAGTCAATAGAACATTGTCTACTATGCTTAGGGCTGTTTTGAAGAATAATAAGAAAATGTGGGAAGAATGCTTGCCTCATATTGAATTTGCTTATAATCGTTCATTGCATTCTACTACTAAGATGTGCCCTTTTGAAATTGTGTATGGCTTCCTACCTCGTGCACCTATTGATTTGTTGCCTCTTCCATCTTCGGAGAAGGTTAATTTTGATGCTAAAGAACGTGCTGAATTGATTTTAAAAATGCATGAGATAACTAAGGAAAACATTGAGCGTATGAATGCTAAATATAAACTTGCTGGAGATAAGGGTAGAAAACATGTTGTCTTTGCACCTGGAGATCTTGTTTGGTTACATTTGCGTAAGGATAGGTTTCCTAATTTGCACAAATCTAAGCTAATGCCACGTGCTGATGGTCCATTTAAGAAAATAAATGATAATGCATATAAACTTGAGCTACCTGCAGATTTTGGGGTTAGTCCCACTTTTAACATTGCAGATTTGAAGCCTTATTTGGGTGAGGAATATGAGCTTCCGTCGAGGACGACTTCATTTCATGAAGGGAGGATGATGAGGACATCAATACCATTGTTACACCCACAGCCCCTCTGCTACATATAATGGACCAATTACTAGAGCTCAAGACGCCAATTAAATTATCGTGTACTTTCGTTTCTTGGAAATGATTCTAATGTTCATGAGAATATGATGCTGCCTAAATTGGATACATTTGTTTTGCTTACAAATGAAGGCCCTAGCTTGGAGAAGGATGGACATTGGAGCAAGAACAAGCATGGAGATAATGCCATGCTAAGGGGAACAAGAACGGAGTTACAAGTGATGATTTCAGGACTTTGAAGCCACCATAATGGATGCATGAAGCCTTGGACGAAATATACAAGATGCTACTTCATAAATGTTGTCCCGAGGCTATTCTAGGTGCTGCGTCACCTTATTAGTGGGCCAGGCCCATGTAATTTCGAAATACTTAAGTATAGGCTGTTTTAGAGTCCAGTGTGTGGGAAACAAGAGTTAGGGTTGATTTTGGACCCCTCCACCAAGGGCCACGAAATTCCCCCTCTTCCTCCATATATACAGCCCTTAGGGCACCGTTTAGACCTTGGGTTTTGTTTAGATTAAAAGTTCGCCATAGCTGCAACTTTCGTGATTTCGCTTGTGTTCAACGACTGGACAAAGGCGCCACAGAACCCCACCTTGATCAATAAAGCTTTCATCTTATATTCGCAATATCCAGATTGCAATCTCAGTTTCTTGCTTGTTCTTCGCTTGCTCGCAGGAAACAGACCCTCGTGGTCAGGTTGATCGTGTTCGCGTGGTCAATAACCTCTCGGAGTTGGTTTAGCGATTGCTAAGGCGCGACGTCCTCGCACGTTCGTAGTCGGATCGTCAAAGTCGACTTCCTCCAAAGCGAAACCCAAACATCTCATCGAAAGACGGGACACCTTTGCCTCTATCAGCATAGCACAACTAGCATCAATGAAGGATACTAAGTAGCTCTTGACAGCAAGATATAAGTGAAGATCACAACGGCAGTGAAGATAATGATGAAAAACAACTGCCAAGCAGGACATACAACAACTCTCTCTCCAACTTTCCTCTTGAAAAGTTTGAGCCAATTTTCTGATAAATTCTTTCAAAGAATGCTACTAACTCAAGCTTTCCAATGCAAAAAGAATCACTCAATTCCGAGTTGATATGAGGAGTCAAAGAATTCTAAAACTGGCCTGAAAAATTGGAACAAGCTGTGTTCACGAACTTCAGAGGGCAAAAACACCTATTTAGAAGCCGATTTTGAGGTGTCAAATATTGAACTAGCTTCTGCAACTATTTAGATGCGCCTCGTCTCTAGCTTTAATTTGAGTACTCACAGAGTCAAAACGGACTTCGTATGAGGAAGATACACCTGTTTTACTGAACAGTGCGCAAAACAGATTCCAATCCGAATTCAGGTACGAGATTGATTCTAGATAGATCCGATTTTTTTTCCTCTCTTTTTTTTCTCACGCTTTTTTTTCTTTTTCTTCTCTCTCTTTTTCTTTTTTTTCTTTCCTTTTTTCTCTCTTTTTTTCTCTATCTTTTTTTTTCTCCCTCTTTCCAAGACAAACTGGATAAGATGCAGATTGGATCAGGCGAAGATGTAAATGACCTCAACTATGATTATGACAATGAACAGTGCATAGCACGTGATGGAAATTAATGGATGGGATGGTGGAGATGTGTCCGTCATCCAAGAACTTCTATCTCCGTATCACCACTTGATAGAGGCGAGGGTGTCCCGATCTTTCGATGAGATGATAACTATCGATTTGGTGGAGACGACTTTGACGATCCGACTACAAACGTGCACGACGTTGCGCCTTAGCAATCGCTAAACCAACTCCGAGAGGTTATTGACCACGCTGGAGCACGATCAACCTGACCACGAAGGTCTATTCCTGCAAGTAATCGAAGAACAAGCAAGAATATGATAAAGCAATCTGAATATTGCGAATATATATGAAGTATTGATAATGGTGGGGATCCGTAAGCGGTCTTGGTCTGGTCGTTGGACACAAACGGCACACGAAGTTGCAATGGCTAACTTTTAACTAAACAAATCCCAAGGAAAAAGCTACTAGATGGATCTACTTATATAGGAGCAAGGGTGGCGGCCAAGGAGGTGGGAGGACGTCCCAAGGCAGCCTAAAACTAACCCTAGGTCGTACAAGGCCAATGGGCCCAAGCGGAGGTGACGTAACACCTTTGGACTTGTAGTTTGACTCGGATTCTGCTGCAGCATCAGATTGTTTCGTCTATAACTCAACGCTCCGGACGGATTTTAAGGTGATTCCAATTGGGTTGGAAAATGCACGAAATCTATTTTCCAACAAAAAAAGAATCAACCAATTTGGAGTCCGTATGAAAAAGTTATAGACGTTTTGAGTCAGGTATGTCTGTGCAGTCCGAATCTGAGTCCAGAACGTGAGAGACTTGGACTCTATCTTCTCTTGGGCCAAAAGTGACGTGAGAGAACTTTTTGAACAGCAGGTAAACATCTCTTTCTCCCTCATCTTCATATGTGGATTGTATAAATGTCCCATACACCTGCAATTAGACATGGCACAAAAGTTTGTGAAGTATTTTTGTCCTGGATAACATAAATATATTATTGAATAGTTTGCACTAGAAATCACCTGAGAAATATGCATGTATGCAATATTTTTGGTCTCATCCAAGGTAGTCATGTCCTCGTCAAAGATGAAGGAGCAAAGCTCACAAATATCTCATCTAATACTTTGCTAACCCTAAACATGGTCCTTGGTATGGAATATATAGCCTAGGGGTCGAAGGAGATGGAGAGGAGCCGCAGATGCAATCGCAGCCGGCCATCCTGGGAGGCCCGTGCGCACGGGTTAAGTTGGGCCCGTGCACACGGGGGTCCCGTGGGCACGGTACAGGCCCGTGCGCACGGGGTGCTCCAGCGCCAACTTCCTGTGTAGTCCGTGGGCACGGGGTCTCGGGGGCCCATGCGCACAGGGTCGCCTGGAGCCTCCTGTGCTGCTGCTGTTGTCCTTCTTCTTGGTTCGCACGGCCTTGGAGTGGTCCTCCCTCTCCTTGGTGAAGCTCCTGAGCGTCTTGGTGATGTTCCTCTTCATACCTAAGGAGGCATAGTGATGAGGACATCAATACCATTGTTACATCCACAGCCCCTACTACTACATATACTGGACCAATTACTAGAGCTCGCGCACGCCAATTAAATTATCAGGTACTATCGTTTCTTGGTAATGATTCTAATGTTCATGAGAATATGATGTTGCCTAAATTGGATACATTTGTTTTGCTTACAAATGAAGGGCCTGACATGGATAAGAGGGATGAACATTGGAGCAAGAACAAGCATGGAGTTGATGGCATGCACAAGGGGAACAAGAACGGAGTTACAAGTGACGATTTTAGGACATTGAAGCCACCATAATAAGTGCATGAATCCTTGGACGAAATATACAAGATGCCACTTCATAAACTTCGTCCAGAGGCTATTTTAGGTGCTGCGTCACCTTATTATTGGACCAGGCCCATGTAATTTTGAAATACATAAGTATGGGCTGTTTTTAGAGTCTGTATGTGTGGGGAAACAAGAGATGGGGTTGGTTTCGAACCCCTTCCCCAAGGGCCACGAAATTCCCCCCCCTCTTCGTCCATATATACAGCCCTTAGGGCACCATTTAGACTTTGGGTTTTGTATAGATTAAAAGTTCGCCATAGCTGCAACTTCGCGTACTTCGTTTGTGTTCAACGACCAGACAAAGGCGTCATAGAACCCCACCTTGATCAATAAAGTTTTCATCTTATATTCGCAATATCCAGATTGCAATCTCAGTTTCTTGCTTGTTCTTCATTTGCTCGCAGGAAACAGACCCTCGTGGTCAGGTTGATCGTGCTCCGGCGTGGTCAATTACCTTTCGGAGTTGGTTTAGCGATTGCTATATAGCGGACGTCCTCGTGACGCTCGTACTCGGATCGTCAAAGTCGATTTCCACCAAAGCGATATCCATCATCTCATCGAAAGACGGGACACCTTTCCCTATATCAAGTGGTATCAGATTTTCAGGTTGCTCGGTGAGATTTTACAGTTTTTCATAGTTTAGATCGAGTCTGTTTTTCATACCTACAGTCCACAAAAAAGCCAAAAAAAATTAGGATTAGTTCATCCTATCCGAACCTATCTGAGCCTTTGCATAATCTTTTCTGTATTTGCTTTGTTAAATTTGTGGTTGCATCGTCGTGTCAAGTTGCTGGTCTTAGCGTCTAGTCCTTTAGAGTTTTGAGTTCTGTTCACATGTTGTCACGTCGCCGCTGCCATATATCACCACCGCATCATCATCATCACCGCTGCCATATACCACCATCGTCATCACCGCTGCCATACACCACCATCGTCATCGCCGGTACCATATACCACATATCCACCGCCATCACGCTAATCCGAGTCCACCTCCATCACAGATTCGCCACCAGTCCGTGTTCCATCGCCGTGCAAATATCCGCCACCAGTCCGAGTTTCCACCAGATTCATATCCGCCACGAGTCCTAGTCCGAGTCTAGTAATTGTTGCTTTGTTCTTGATTTCCAGATTACGAGATACTCCGAGTCGTGACAGAGTAGGACTCCCCAACATCCGAGCCATCCGCAGAAGAAAAATAGTTCCAGTTTCAAAAAAAAAACTAAGTCTGGAAAATTCTGGCTAGGCAGTTTTTAGATCATTTGTAGACTTTTTCAAAAAAAAATTGTTGAGAGCAAAAAAAAAAGAGGAAAAAAGTGCAAAAAAAAAAAGAAAAAAAGAGAGAAAAAAATCAGAGTGTGCTCCTCCCTTGTTTACATGCAGCGCCGTGATTTTGTTAGTGTTCTAGGCTCGCGTCTCTAGGACGGTCTAGCCTAGGAGCAACCACAAGATCACCGTCGTTGAGCGCTTATTCAACTTTGCATCTCTGAATTGATTATTGCTGACCCTTTTGCTATCATATTAAAAGCCTTCCCAGCTCCACATACATCTACATCGTATGCTTTGACTCTCCCCGGTAATCGCTTCTATCCAAGCTTTAAGAGTTTTGACTACATCGGTTGCCGATCACCTTTCTTCTTGGGTAATAACTGGTAAGAATTTGAGATTTGCTTGACGGATTTGTGACACCCGCCACCACCACCTATTCCTAGTAATCTATAGGATCATATTCTTGTTTGTTTCTATTTGCTGCTAACCATGGTAGGATCACAAGCCGATGAGACTGATTGGGAGAACCTGACAAACAAACAGCTACATGATAAATTTCAGCAAATGATGAGTGGAAAGGTGCAAGATGTGCTAAACAGATTTGAAGAGGCCATGGAGTAGATAGATGGCATTGAGAAGATGTTCGAAACAAAGCTTGATAACAAGTTTAATGAATTGCTCGCGCGTTTTCCACAACCACCGCCGGCTGCACCTATCGCACCTCTGCAACGACAACAACAACGCCCCCGTTCGAATCAGTATGGACGAGCGCAGCGTGTTCCTCTTGAGGATGGCCAATCTTCAGGTGCTGCTGTACCTGTTGTTGATGCTTCTTTGGCTCCTGCTGCTGCAGCTGCTGGTACCCAGGAGGATGATGAGTATGCGGGCGATTATGAGGATGAGGTTGATCAAAATCAGAACTACGTGCAGCCACCAGCACCACCACCAGTAGGTCGACCTCAGGTATATAATCGCAATGGTAGGCCTGCACCACCACCTCAGGTACGAGATCATGACCATCTCCCTAAATTGAAATTGAATATTCCACCATTTGAGGGTAGATATGTTCCTGATATATATCCTATTTGGGAGTTAGAAACTGAACAACGATTTACATGTTTACAATATCCTGAGAAGAGACGTGTTCCTGTTGCTGTTTGTGCTTTCACTAGCTTTGCATGTGTTTGGTGGTCTGAACATTGTCGATTATATCCTGTTCCACCTACTTGGGCTGCTTTGAAAACTGCTATGCGTACTCATTGGGTTCCACCATATTATCAACGTGAATTACTTCAAAAATTGCAGCGCTTAAGACAAGGAAAAAATTCGGTAGAAGAATATTATCAGGAATTACAAACTGGCTTGATTAGATGTGGTATTGTTGAGGAGAATGAAGCTATGCTTGCACGTTTTCGGGTGGATTAAATAGAGATTCAAACCATTCTAGACTACAAGGATTATAATAATATCACTTTCGGTTATTCCATCTTGCTTGTAAAGCTGAACGTGAAGTGCAGGATCGACAGGCCTTGGCGCGGACTAACTTTTTCTGCAGGTCGACCTTCATCATGGACACCACGTGCATCATCTACTTCCACGCGTTTCTACTACACGGCACCTTCGCCGGCTGCCACCTCCAACCGTGATACAATAAAGCAGGCACAATCACCACTATCTCGCCAAGAGCTTTCTTTGGGCCTACACAGAGCTCTTCTTCTTCCATGGCGTCAACAGGCACACAAGTGATATTATTTGTCGTCGTTGTAAGGGAAGAGGACATTTTTGCAGATGATGAGGACATCAATACCATTGTTACACCCACAGCCCTCATCGCTACATATCTTGGACCAATTACTAGAGCTCGCGACGCCAATTAAATTATCGTACTTTCGTTTCTTGGTAATGATTCTAATGTTCATGAGAATATGATGCTGCCTAAATTGGATACATTTGTTTTGCTTACAAATGAAGGCCCTAGCTTGGAGAAGGATGGACATTGGAGCAAGAACAAGCATGGAGATAATGCCATGCTAAGGGGAACAAGAACGGAGTTACAAGTGATGATTTCAGGACTTTGAAGCCACCATAATGGGTGCATGAAGCCTTGGACGAAATATACAAGATGCTACTTCATAAATGTCGCCCCGAGGCTATTCTAGGTGCTGCGTCACCTTATTAGTGGGCCAGCCCATGTAATTTCGAAATACTTAAGTATAGGCTGTTTTAGAGTCCGTATGTGTGGGAAACAAGAGTTAGGGTTGATTTGGACCCTCCACCAAGGGCCACGAAATTCCCCCTCTTCCTCCATATATACAGCCCTTAGGGCACCGCTTAGACCTTGGGTTTTGTTTAGATTAAAAGTTCGCCATAGCTGCAACTTCGCGCATTTCGCTTGTGTTCAACGACTGCATAAAGGCGCCACAGTAACCCCACCTTGATCAATAAAGCTTTCATCTTATATTCGCAATATCCAGATTGCAATCTCAGTTTCTTGCTTGTTCTTCGCTTGCTCGCAGGAAACAGGCCCTCGTGGTCGTTGATCGTGTTCGGCGTGGTCAATAACCCTCGGAAGTTGGTTTAGCGATTGCTAAGGCGCGACGTCTCAAGACGTTCGTGAGTCGGATCGCCAAGGTCGACTCCCACGTAAACGATAGCCACCATCTCATCGAAACATCGGGACACCTTTGCCTCTATCAAGTGGTATCAGATTTTCAGGTTGCTCGGTGAGATTTTACAGCTTTTCATAGATTAGATCGAGTCTGTTCTTCATACCTAAAGTCCACTAAAAAGCCACAAAAAAAATTAGGGTTAGTTCATCATATCCGAACCAATCTGAGCCTTTGCATAATCTTTTTAGGGTTTTGCTTTGTTGAATTTGCGGTTGCATCGTCGTGTCAAGTTCTGGTCTTAGAGTCTAGTCTTTAGAGTTTCGAGTTCGGTCATAAGTTGTCACGCCGCCGCACCATCATCATCGCCTTGCCATCTACCACCATTGCTTATCCGCCACCGCTTTGAATCCGTATCCATATACCACCACCAATCCGTATCCATATACCACCACCAATCCATATCCATATTCCACCACCGCTGCCATATACCACCACCATATATCCACCACCAATCCGAAGTTCTTCTCATATTAGGGTTGTTTTGAGATCCATCTAGTTTCCGATTCGTGTTTCCTTGCGGAGTAGGTTTGGGAAAAAAAAAAAGTCTGAAACCACCCTCCGTTTAGGCCCAAAATTTTCCGAAAACGCACTTGTCAAAAAATTTTCTGGCTATCCTCTTTTAGGTGTTTCTAAGTGGATTGAGACGATGCGCCGTTATAGAAAGTTTTTTGACCCGCTTCAGCTTTTTGGGTCCGGCAATCGAAAAAAAATTTTTTGGTCGAAAAAATTTCGTGCCCATCTGTCGGTTTGACCTGGAAGAGTTTTGAGACACTCGCCATTATAGTGATTTTTCAAAAAAAAAAAAAAAAAAGCAGCAAAAAAAAAAAAAAGCAAAAAAAAAAAAAAAGCGAAAAAAAATTCCAGAGTGTGCTTTTCCGTTGTTTCCGCAGCAGCGCCGTGATTTTGTTAGTGTTCTAGGCTCGCCTCTAGCACGGTCTAGCCTAGGACCAGACAAGACTGTCGTTGAGCGCTTATTCAACTTTGCATCTCTCGAATTGATTATTGCTAACCATTTTTGCTACCATATTATAAGCCTTCCCAGCTCCACATACATCTACATCGTATGCTTGACTCTCCCTCGTAATCGCTCTATCCAAGCTTTGAGAGTTTTGACTACATCGGTTGCCGATCACCGCTTCTTGGGTAAGCTGGTAAGAATTTGAGATTTGCTTGACGGATTTGTGATCGTCCACCACACCACCACCACCACTTCCTAGTAGTCTGTCAATCATATTCTTGTGTGTTTCTATTGCTGCTAACCATGGCAGGATCACAAGTCGACGAGACTGATCGGGAGAACATGACAAACAAAGCGCTACATGATAAGTTTCAACAAATGATGAGTGGGCAGGTGGACGATGTGCTAAATAGATTTGAAGAGGCCATGGAGAAGATAGATGGCATTGAGAAGGCGTCAAACAAAGCTCGATAACAAGTTTAATGAATTGCTCAATGCCTACCACCACCACCACCGGCTGCACCTAACGCACCTCTACTACAACAACACGGACTACCTCCACATCATGAAACAGCCCTCCGCCGAGCTTCCGTGTCCCTCTTCACCGCCAAGCTGCTGGTGTCTTTGTTGATACTTCAGTGGCTCCTCGCTGCGGCGGGGAGGATGATTATGTGAGAGCTTACGAGGATGAGGTTGATCAACATCGAACTACGTGCAACCACCAAGCACCACAACCACCGGTCGTCCACATGCAAATAATGGCAATGTTAGGGCTCCTCTTCAGTACGAGATCATGACCATCTCCCTAAACTGAAATTGAATATTCCACCATTTGAGGGTAGATATGTTCCTGATATATATCTTACTTGGGAGTTAGAAACTGAACAACGATTTACATGTTTACAATATCCCGAGGAGAGACGTGTTCTGCTGCTGTTTGTGCTTTCACTAGCTTTGCATGTGTTTGGTGGTCTGAACATTGTAGATTATATCCTGTTCCAGCTACTTGGGCTGCTTTGAAAACTGCTATGCGTACTCGTTGGGTTCCACCATATTATCAGCGTGAATTACTTCAAAATTGCAGCGCTTAAGACAAGGAAAAATTCGGTAGAAGAATATTATCGGGAATTACAAACTGGCTTGATTAGATGTGGTATTGTTGAGGAGAATGAAGCTATGCTTGCACGTTTTCGGGTGGATTAAATAGAGATTCAGACCATTCTAGACTACAAGGATTATAATAATATCACTCGATTATTCCATCTTGCTTGTAAAGCTGAACGTGAAGTGCAGGATCGACGTGCCTTGGCGCGGACTAACTTTTCTCGCAGGTCGACCTTCATCATGGACACCACGTGCATCATCTACTTCCACACGTTCTACTACACCGCACCTCCGTCGGCTGCCACCTCCAACCGTGATACAAGAAAGGGCACAACCACCACTATCTCGCCAAGAGCACACCTTTGGGCCTACAGAGCTCTTCTTCTTCCATGGCGCCAACAGGCACACAAGTGATATTATTTGTCGTCGTTGTAAGGGAAGAGGACATTTTGCGAGAGAATGCCAATCTCAGCGTGTGATGATTGCTAACGAGGATGGTGGGTATGAGTCCGCTAGTGACTATGATGAAGAGACTTTGGCTCTTATTACACATGAAGAACACGGTGGAGATGATTACGATCCCGAGACGCAATACATGGCTGTCAAGATGCCGACAGGTATGAATGTTTAGTTGCTCAACGTGTTTTGAGTGTGCAGGTTACACAAGCTGAGCAAAATCAGAGGCATAACTTGTTCCATACAAAGGAGTTGTGAAGGAACGTTCTATTCAGCGCCATCATAGATGGAGGGAGCTGCAACAACTTGGCTAGCATGGATATGGTGGAGAAGCTTTCTCTCACCACAAGACCACATCCACATCCTTACTACATCCAATGGTTCAACAACAGCGGCAAGGTTAAGGTAACACGATTGTTCGTGTGCATTTTAGTATCTCTACATATGCTGATTATGTTGATTGTGATGTGGTACCTATGCAAGCATGTTCCTTATTACTTGGTAGACCATGGCAATTTGATAAAATTTGTACACCATGGTAGAAACAATCAGTATACTCTTGTTCACAAGGATAAAAATATTACTTTGCTTCCTATGACTCCTGATTCCATTTTGAAAGATGATATTAATAGAGCTAATAAAGCAAAACAGGAGAAAATAAGAGTGAAAATCAGATTGTGGCAAAAGAATTTGAGCAACAAATGAAGCCTAATAATAAACCATCTAATGTTGCTTCGAAATTAAACTGAAAAGTGCATGTTTATTTGCCACCAAATCTGATATTGATGAGCTAGATTCTAGCAAATCTGTTTGCTATGCTTTTGTGTGCAAAGAGGCATTATTTTCATTCGAGGACGTGCCTTCCTCTTTGCCCCTGCTGTCACTAACATTTTGCAGAGAGTTCACTGACGTCTTCCCACAAGACGTGCCACCGGATTACCACCTATTCGAGGGATTGAGCATCAAATTGACTTAATTCCGGTGCATCGCTACCCAACCCGCACCATACCGCACCAATCCGGAGGAGACGAAGGAGATTATGCGTCAAAGCACAGGAGCTGCTCGACAAAGGTTATATACGCGAATCTCTTAGTCCTTGTGCTGTTCCTATTATACTAGTGCCTAAAAAGGATGGTACGTCGGCGTATGTGTGTTGATTGTAGAGGCATTAATAATATTACTATTCGTTATCGTCATCCTATTCCTAGGCTAGATGATATGCTTGATGAATTGAGTGGCTCTACAATATTCTCCAAAGTTGATTTGCGAGTGGATACCATCAAATTCGTATGAAATTGGGAGATGAATGGAAAACAGCATTTAAAACTAAGTTTGGATTATATGAGTGGTTAGTCATGCCTTTTGGGTTAACTAATGCACCTAGTACTTTCATGAGATTAATGAACGAAGTTTTACGTGCTTTCATTGGACGATTTGTGGTAGTTTACTTTGATGATATACTGATTTATAGCAAATCTTTGGAAGAACATTTGGAACATTTACGTGTTGTTTTTAATGCTCTACGTGATGCACGCTTGTTTGGTAACCTTGGGAAGTGCACCTTTGCACCGATTCGAGTATCTTTTCTTGGCTATGTTGTTACTCCACAGGAATTGAAGTTGATAAAGCCAAGATTGAAGCTATTGAGAGTTGGCCGCAGCCCAAAACGGTCACACAAGTGAGGAGTTTTCTTGGACTCGCTGGTTTCTATAGGCGTTTTGTGAGAGACTTTAGCACCATTGCTGCACCTCTCAATGAGCTTACAAAGAAGGATGTGCCTTTTGTTTGGGGTACCGCATGGAAGAAGCCTTCACGGTATTGAAAGATAAGTTGACACATGCTCCTTTACTCCAACTTCGACTTTAATAAGACTTTTGAGCTTGAATGTGATGCTAGTGGAATTGGATTAGAGGTGTGTTATTACAAGATGGCAAACCTGTTGCATACTTTTCTGAAAAATTGAGTGGGCCTAGTCTGAACTATTCTACTTATGACAAAGAATTATATGCTCTTGTTAGGACTTTAGAGACATGGCAACATTATTTATGGCCCAAAGAATTTGTTATACATTCGATCATGAATCTTTGAAACATATTAAAAGTCAAGCTAAACTGAATCGTAGACATGCTAAATGGGTTGAATTCATTGAGACTTTCCTTATGTCATTAAACACAAGAAGGGTAAAGAAAATGTTATTGCCGATGCTTTGTCTCGTCGATATACTATGCTTTCACAACTTGACTTCAAAATATTTGGTTTGGAGACCATCAAAGATCAATATGTGCATGATGCTGATTTTAAAGATGTAATGCAGAATTGTAAAGAAGGAAGAACATGGAACAAGTTCGTTATTAATGATGGTTTTGTGTTCGTGCTAACAAGCTATGCATTCCTGCTAGCTCTGTTCGTCTTTTGTTGTTGCAGGAGGCGATGGAGGAGGATTAATGGGACACTTTGGCGCCAAGAAGACGGAGGATATACTTGCTACACATTTCTTTTGGCCAAAGATGAGACAGGATGTTGAGCGTTTTGTTGCTCGCTGCACTACATGTCAAAAAGCTAAGTCACGACTCAATCCTCATGGTTTATATATGCCTTTGCCGGTGCCTAGTGTTCCTTGGGAGGATATATCTATGGACTTTGTTTTAGGTTTACCTCGAACAAAGAAGGGGAGGGATAGCATATTTGTTGTCGTGGATAGATTCTCGAAAATGGCACACTTTATACCATGTCATAAAAGCGATGATGCTGTTAATGTTCCTGATTTGTTCTTTCGTGAAATTATTCGCTTGCATGGTGTGCCAAATACTATTGTTTCAGATCGTGATACTAAATTTCTTAGCCACTTTTGGAGATGTTTATGGGCTAAGTTGGGGACTAAACTGCTTTTAGTACTACTTGTCACCCCCAAACCGATGGATAAACTGAAGTAGTCAATAGAACATTGTCTACTATGCTTAGGGCTGTTTTGAAGAATAATAAGAAAATGTGGGAAGAATGCTTGCCTCATATTGAATTTGCTTATAATCGTTCATTGCATTCTACTACTAAGATGTGCCCTTTGAAATTGTGTATGGCTTCCTACTCGTGCACCTATTGATTTGTTGCCTCTTCCATCTTGGAGAAGGTTAATTTTGATGCTAAAGAACGTGCTGAATTGATTTTAAAATGCATGAGATAACTAAGGAAAACATTGAGCGTATGAATGCTAAATATAAACTTCTTGGAGATAAGGGTAGAAAACATGTTGTCTTTGCACTGGAGATCTTGTTTGGTTACATTTGCGTAAGGATAGGTTTCCTAATTTGCAAATCAAAGCTAATGCCACGTCTTGATGGTCCATTTAAGGTGTTAGAGAAAATAAATGATAATGCATATAAACTTGAGCTGCCCGCAGATTTTGGGGTTAGTCCCACTTTTAACATTGCAGATTTGAAGCCTTATTTGGGTGAGGAATATGAGCTTCGTCGAGGACGACTTCATTTCAAGAAGGGAGGATGATGAGGACATCAATACCATTGTTACACCCACAGCCCCTCTCGCTACATATATCGGACCAATTACTAGAGCTCACATGACGCCAATTAAATTATCGTACTTTCGTTTCTTGGTAATGATTCTAATGTTCATGAGAATATGATGCTGCCTAAATTGGATACATTTGTTTTGCTTACAAATGAAGGCCCTAGCTTGGAGAAGGATGGACATTGGAGCAAGAACAAGCATGGAGATAATGCCATGCTAAGGGAACAAGAACGGAGTTACAAGTGATGATTTCAGGACTTTGAAGCCACCATAATGGGTGCATGAAGCCTTGGACGAAATATACAAGATGCTACTTCATAAATGTCGCCCCGAGGCTATTCTAGGTGCTGCGTCACCTTATTAGTGGGCCAGCCCATGTAATTTCGAAATACTTAAGTATAGGCTGTTTTAGAGTCCGTATGTGTGGGGAAACAAGAGTTAGGGTTGATTTGGACCCCTCCACCAAGGGCCACGAAATTCCCCCTCTTCCTCCATATATACAGCCCTTAGGGCACCGTTTAGACCTTGGGTTTTGTTTAGATTAAAAGTTCGCCATAGCTGCAACTTCGCGTGCCGTTTGTGTTCAACGACTGCACAAAGCGCCACAGAACCCCACCTTGATCAATAAAGCTTTCATCTTATATTCGCAATATCCAGATTGCAATCTCAGTTTCTTGCTTGTTCTTCGTTTGCTCGCAGGAAACAGCCCTCGTGGTCAGGTTGATCGTGCTCGGCGTGGTCAATAACCCTCGGAGTTGGTTTAGCGATTGCTAAGGCGCGACGCCTCAAGACGCTCAGAGTCGGATCGTCAAGGTCGACTCCCCAAACGATAGCCACCATCTCATCGAAACATCGGGACACCTTTGCCTCTATCACGAGAGAATGCCAATCTCACAAAGCGCAGTGATGATTGCTAATGAGGATGGTGGGTATGAGTCTGCTAGTGACTATGATGAAGAGACTTTGGCTCTTATTACACATGAAGAACACGGTGGAGATGATTCGATCCTGAGACGCAATACATGGCTTTGAAGATCCGATGTGTATGAATGTTTAGTTGCTCAACGTGTTTTGAGTGTGCAGAGTTACACAAGCCGAGCAAAATCAGAGGCATAACTTGTTCCATACAAAGGAGTTGTGAAGGAACGTTCTATTCGGCGTCATCATAGATGGAGGAGCTGCAACAACTTGGCTAGCATGGATATGGTGGAGAAGCTTTCTCTCACCACAAGACCACATCCACATCCTTACTACATCCAATGGTTCAACAACACGTAAGGTTAAGGTAACACGACTTGTTCGTGTGCATTTTAGTATCTCTACATATGCTGATTATGTTGATTGTGATGTGGTACCTATGCAAGCATGTTCCTTATTACTTGGTAGACCATGGCAATTTGATAAAATTCTGTACACCATGGTAGAAACAATCAGATACTCTTGTTCACAAGGATAAAAATATTACTTTGCTTCCTATGACTCTGATTCCATTTTGAAAGATGATATTAATAGAGCTAATAAAGCAAAACAGAGAAAAATAAGAGTGAAAATCAGCTTGTGGTAAAAGAATTTGAGCAACAAATGAAGCCTAATAATAAACCATCTAATGTTGCTTCTGAAATTAAACCTAAAAGTGCATGTTTATTTGCCACCAAATCTGATATTGATGAGCTAGATTCTAGCAAATCTGTTTGCTATGCTTTTGTGTGCAAAGAGGCATTATTTTCATTCGAGGACGTGCCTTCCTCTTGCCCCCCGTCATCACTAACATTTTGCAGAGTTCACGACGTCTTCCCACAAGACGTACAACCGGATTACCACCTATTCGAGGATTGAGCATCAAATTGACTTAATTCCCGGTGCATCGCTACCTAACCGCGCACCATACCATACCAATCCAGAGGAGACGAATTAGATTATCGCCAAGTCAGGAGCTGCTCGACAAAGGTTATATATGCGAATCTCTTAGTCCTTGTGCTGTTCCTATTATACTAGTGCCTAAAAAGGATGGTACGTCGGCGTATGTGTGTTGATTGTAGAGGCATTAATAATATTACTATTCGTTATCGTCATCCTATTCCTAGGCTAGATGATATGCTTGATGAATTGAGTGGCTCTACAATATTCTCCAAAGTTGATTTATGAGTGGATACCATCAAATTCAGTATGAAATTGGGAGATGAATGGAAAACAGCATTTAAAACTAAGTTTGGATTATATGAGTGGTTAGTCATGCCTTTTGGGTTAACTAATGCACCTAGTACTTTCATGAGATTAATGAACGAAGTTTTACGTGTTTTCATTGGACGATTTGTGGTAGTTTACTTTGATGATATACTGATTTATAACAAATCTTAGGAAGAACATTTGGAACATTTACGTGTTGTTTTTAATGCTCTACGTGATGCACGCTTGTTTGGTAACCTTGGGAAGTGCACCTTTTGCACCGATCGAGTATCTTTTCTTGGCTATGTTGTTACTCCACGTGGAATTGAAGTTGATAAAGCCAAGATTGAAGCTATTGAGAGTTGGCCGCAGCCCAAAACGGTCACACAAGTGAGGAGTTTTCTTGGACTCGCTGGTTTCTATAGGCGTTTTGTGAGAGACTTTAGCACCATTGCTGCACCTCTCAATGAGCTTACAAAGAAGGATGTGCCTTTTGTTTGGGGTACCGCATGTGAAGAAGCCTTCACGGTATTGAAAGATAAGTTGACACATGCTCCTTTACTCCAACTTCCTCGACTTTAATAAGACTTTTGAGCTTGAATGTGATGCTAGTGGACTTGGATTAGGAGGTGTGTTATTACAAGATGGCAAACCTGTTGCATACTTTTGAAAAATTGAGTGGGCCTAGTCTGAACTATTCTACTTATGACAAAGAATTATATGCTCTTGTTCGGACTTTAGAGACATGGCAACATTATTTATGGCCCAAAGAATTTGTTATACATTCGATCATGAATCTTTGAAACATACTAAAAGTCAAGCTAAACTGAATCGTAGACATGCTAAATGGGTTGAATTCATTGAGACTTTCCCTTATGTCATTAAACACAAGAAGGGTAAAGAAAATGTTATTGCCGATGCTTTGTCTCGTCAGCTATACTATGCTTTCACAACTTGACTTCAAAATATTTGGTTTGGAGACCATCAAAGATCAATATGTGCATGATGCTGATTTTAAAGATGTAATGCAGAATTGTAAAGAGGGAAGAACATGGAACAAGTTCGTTATTAATGATGGTTTTGTGTTCCGTACTAACAAGCTATGCATTCCTGCTAGCTCATTCGTCTTTTGTTGTTGCAGGAGGCGCATGGAGGAGGATTAATGGGACACTTTGGCGCCAAGAAGACGGAGGATATACTTGCTACACATTTCTTTTGGCCAAAGATGAGACGGGATGTTGAGCGTTTTGTTGCTCATTGCACTACATGTCAAAAAGCTAAGTCACGACTCAATCCTCATGGTTTATATATGCCTTTGCCTATGCCTAGTGTTCCTTGGGAGGATATATCTATGGACTTTGTTTTAGGTTTACCTCTAACAAAGAAGGAGGGATAGTATATTTGTTGTCGTGGATAGATTCTCGAAAATGGCACACTTTATACCATGTCATAAAATGATGATGTCGTTAATGTTGCTGATTTGTTCTTTCGTGAAATTATTCGCTTGCATGGTGTGCCAAATACTATTGTTTCAGATCGTGATACTAAATTTCTTAGCCACTTTTAGAGATGTTTATGGGCTAAGTTGGGGACTAAACTGCTTTTTAGTACTACTTGTCACCCCCAAACCGATGGATAAAATCAAGTAGTCAATAGAACATTGTCTACTATGCTTAGGGCTGTTTTGAAAAATAATAAGTAAATGTGGGAAGAATGCTTATTTCATATTGAATTTGCTTATAATCGCTCATTGCATTCTACTACTAAGATGTGCCCTTTTGAAATTGTGTATGGCTTCCTACCTCGGCACCTATTGATTTGTTGCCTCTTCCATCTTGGAGAAGGTTAATTTTGATGCTAAAGAACGTGCTGAATTGATTTTAAAATGCATGAGATAACTAAGGAAAACATTGAGCGTATGAATGCTAAATATAAACATGTTGGAGATAAGGGTAGAAAACATGTTGTCTTTGCACTGGAGATCTTGTTTGGTTACATTTGCGTAAGGATAGGTTTCTAATTTATGCAAATCAAAGCTAATGCCACATGCCGATGGTCCATTTAAGGTGTTAGAGAAAATAAATGATAATGCATATAAACTTGAGCTGCCTCGCAGATTTTGGGGTTAGTCCCACTTTTAACATTGCAGATTTGAAGCCTTATTTGGGTGAGGAATATGAGCTCCGTGGAGGACGCACTTCATTTCAAGAAGGGAGGATGATGAGGACATCAATACCATTGTTACACCCACAGCCCCTCATCGCTACATATATTGGACCAATTACTAGAGCTCATGACGCCAATTAAATTATCGTGTACTTTCGCTTTTTGGTAATGATTCTAATGTTCATGAGAATATGATGCTGCCTAAATTGGATACATTTGTTTTGCTTACAAATGAAGGCCCTAGCTTGGAGAAGGATGGACATTGAGCAAGAACAAGCATGGAGATAATGCCATGCAAGGGGAACAAGAACGGAGTTACAAGTGATGATTTCAGGACTTTGAAGCCACCATAATGGATGCATGAAGCCTTGGACGAAATATACAAGATGCTACTTCATAAATGTCGCCCCGAGGCTATTCTAGGTGCTACGTCACCTTATTAGTGGGCCAGGCCCATGTAATTTCGAAATACGTAAGTATAGGCTGTTTTAGAGTCCAGTATGTGTGGGAAACAAGAGTTAGGGTTGATTTGGACCCCTCCACCAAGGGCCACGAAATTCCCCCTCTTCCTCCATATATACAGCCCTTAGGGCACCGTTTAGACCTTGGGTTTTGTTTAGATTAAAAGTTCGCCATAGCTGCAACTTCGCGTGCATTTCGCTTGTGTTCAACGCACTGCATAAAGGCGCCACGTAACCCCACCTTGATCAATAAAGCTTTCATCTTATATTCGCAATATCCAGATTGCAATCTCAGTTTCTTGCTTGTTCTTCGCTTGCTCGCAGGAAACAGCCCTCGTGGTCGTTGATCGTGCTCGGCGTGGTCAATAACCCTCGGAAGTTGGTTTAGCGATTGCTAAGGCGCGACGCCTCGCACGTCAGAAGTCGGATCGTCAAGGTCGATTCCACGTAAACGATAGCCACCATCTCATCGAAACATCGGGACACCTTTGCCTCTATCAGCGTTGAAGATGTCGCTCATGTTTTAGTTATCTCGGGAGTTCAACCTTGTAGGCGTTGTCGCTAGAAGCGCAGCACCTTGAAAGGTCCATCGCCGAGGGAGAAGCTTGGACTTATGCTCGCTGGGGAAGCGGTCCTGCGAAGGTGTAGCCGCACACGCATCGCCAATGTTGAAGACCATGGGTTGCTTGTTGACGTTGAGCTTGGTCGCTAGTCGCTGTACTTGGCGCCACCGGTGTGCCTTGTATCCTCATGCATCTTCTTGATGTTGCTTGATGCGGAGCATCCCACGTTCATCCCCATGTACACTCCATCTACTCTCCAAGCCCCAAGGATACATAAGATGAGACCTCGACTATGCGCCATTGGACCTAAGGTGTACTCGCTCCTTTCCGAATCTTCCCTTTCCGCATGTAAGACATGGATGCTACTTCAGCGGACCTTGTGCATACTCAGTACACCCGAGGAGACCAAGAGCCCAGGACCAAGGCCAAGCGTGGCTTGGAAGCGAAGGAAGGAGAAGGAAGAAGAGCTACTGCTAGAGCGGCCGGACATCCGCCCCGCCCGACATCCGGCTCGTCTGGAAGCCCCGGATATCCGCCCCTTCGCCCGAAACCGCCCCTCCATCACCGATTGCGTCCGAAGACCCGGCCAGTCGGACATCCGCCCCTAGCCCGGACATCCGCCGTCTCGAAAGCACGGACATCCGCCCGACGCCGGACATCCCTCCCCTCCCCCGGCAGCAGTGTATCCGGACGTGTCCCATGTACCCCTTCGCCCTCAAACTATATATACTTCATCCCCTTCCTCTTTCTAAGGTTAGCGTTGATTTAGCTCATAGATAGAGTTTCGCTCATCCATACCGGATCTACTCCACGAGAGAGACCGAGGCCCCTCTTCGGAGAAGATCCACCTTGGATTCAAGACCCCCTCTTGGGTGGCCCCCATCAAGACCTCCTCTCACGGAGAAGAACGGCTACCGCTTGTATCATTCTTTGTTGACCTTGAATCATGTATCTCCCTTTGTGTTATTTGATCTAGAATTTGTGTGACCGATTCCTTGTTGGTTGAGTGTTTTCCTCCTTCCTCCCGTGATTTCCTCGTGTTCTTCCGCTGTTCTTCGTGTCTCCCCGTAGGATCCACTCCAACGTGAAAGATCGACGCTATAGGGTTCCACCCTACATCATCTATGGTATCATGAGCCACGTTGATCACGCTTTTGGAGCCCCTACCCCATGTTTTCTAGCTTGATTTTGTTGATTTCGTCCTAAACCGAAAATCCCCACCAAAAATAGCCCCAAATTTTTTTGTGATTTGTTAGTTTTGATGATGTTTTGTTGATTTTGATCCTTGGATTTTCGAGTGGATCTAGCATTTCCCAAAGTTTCCCACTTTCCATCCACGAAATCTCTCCAATTTTGACCTTGAAATCATCAATTTCCGCCCCAATTGAAAATTTCCGCCCAAACGAGATCGGGATTCGCCGGGCCGCCATCCGGGCCATCCGGCGGACATCCGCCCCAAGCCGGACATCCGGCCCTGGAGCACCAAATCCGCATTGTTCTGATGATACACCCGGAAATCCGGCCGAGCCCCGGATATCCGGCCCTGAAGATTTCAGTTTTTCCGCTTTCACCGCTTTTGTCCATAACTAATTCATCCGGAGTCCGATTTTCGCGTTCTTTAGCTCATTTCAAGCTATTGACATCCCCTTCCCATAAAAATACTACCATCACCATTTGACTCCATCATATTTTGTGAACTTTGGCATCTTTGCCTCAGGGCTTCCACCACATCCTCCGCATAACCACCACCGACTTCCAAGCAACCTAACCAATTTTGTTCCCCTTGCATTTGAGGTTGTTTGAGTTGTGATTCGAGTCTCCTAAGGTGTTTAGGCTACTTAGGGACGGTTGCATCTTCATCAACCACCACCACCACCATAACTTCCGTGATAGGCTTGCCCACCATACACTTCAACCACCTCAACTTAACCCAATAGTTGTTTGAGCTTGTTTGAGTTGTGGCTTGTGTCTCCTAAGGTGTTTCGCCACTTAGGGACGGCAACTTCAACTCCGACACGTGTATAGCCCATCATTCCACTTCCGCATTGCCAAGTGCAAACCACCACCGCATTCCGCTACCACCATTTTGACATTTGACGTTTGAGATTTTGAGTTCGCGGTTTTCCGCTTCCTAAGGTGTTTCAACACTTAGGATGAGTCTCCATCATCTTGGTATCTACATCAAGAACACCGCTACTCATCATCGCCGGACGGTAACCTCCATAACATCTTGGTATCGTGGTATCCTCCATTGTATATTCCCTTGCCATTGCATTGTTAACCCCTAGCCTTAATTTTATGCTATTTGCCTATCGAGACTAGCTATTTGAGTATTGTCGGCAACGTTATTTGTGCACATTAGTGATCATACCTTCCATTACATATCATACCATATCATATTGGTATCATATCATCCATTGTGTCTCAAGTTTGTTCAGATATACACAATTGCTATCTTGGTTTGTGCATTGTGCAAAGTGGCCATATAAAAAAAGAAAAAAATAAAGCTTTTAAGCAAAAGAAAGAGAGCAAAGAGCTTGTAAGCAAGTGCCATAGCATCATACCATATTGCATATAAGATTGTCATATCCGATCATCTTGGATCATCTTGAGAGAAACACCGGGAACCATACATACATAGTATACTTGGGATAGAAGTTTATCCATTTTGCATCTTATAGGTTGTGCACAAGTGTCGATCCGCCTATAGAGCAATCGTATAAGCGTCTCTCTTGAGTTGTGCAACACGAGCTTTTCGTGGATTCCACATTTTGTGCTCATTCCTTGGTTGCACGACCCCATTTATCTATCCGTGTGTGTGTTTCCGTGTGCCATTCTTTTGCTATTGGTCCATTTGTTTCACTTGCTAATTTATGAATCTCTTTCAACATTATTGACTCTTGCTAACATTTTGCATTAAATTTTTGTGCCACTATCCTCACCGAGCTCCTCCATAAGCTTTACTTGTGTAGGTGTGAGAACCGACAAGGATTGGTACCAATAGTGCTATTTCATTGTCCGTGATTTGAGTGAACTTGCTTCATTGTCAACATCGCCAAGGTACATTGGTATAAGTTCTTCTCTTTCTCCCACTCATATTTGCTCGAGTCTTGTGATGGATAGGCAAGGCATTTCATCTCCGGTCCTCGACAACAACGACGGCGTGAACAACTACATCACCAAAGCGCCTCTTCGATCTACAACGACAAGTGCAAGGCACACAATCAAGATTGCGAGGCGATCGAGAACATCTCCATCGACATTCATCACTCACGAAGCAAGGAGAAGGGACTACTTGACAAGAAGCTTTGCCGCACATAAAGAGGAGCAAGATGCAAGGATGGAGGAGATTCTGGCCTTGATCAAGTCTTCTTCCCTTCGTCATCTTCAAGGCGGCGACATTCAAGCATTACAAGTCTTGAGCACGAAAAAGATGCAAGTGCAAATCGTCCTCATCCACATATACATGGCGACCACCATCACGCTCGTGATCAACATCGCCATGTGGACGAAATATACAAGATGCTACTTCATAAATGTCGTCCCGAGGCTATTCTAGGTGCTGCGTCACCTTATTAGTGGGCCAGGCCCATGTAATTTCGAAATACGTAAGTATAGGCTGTTTTAGAGTCCAGTGTGTGGGAAACAAGAGTTAGGGTTGATTTGGACCCCTCCACCAAGGGCCACGAAATTCCCCCTCTTCCTCCATATATACAGCCCTTAGGGCACCGTTTAGACCTTGGGTTTTGTTTAGATTAAAAGTTCGCCATAGCTGCAACTTCGCGTGCCGTTTGTGTTCAACGACTGCGGACAAAGGCGTCACAGAACCCCACCTTGATCAATAAAGCTTTCATCTTATATTCGCAATATCCAGATTGCAATCTCAGTTTCTTGCTTGTTCTTCGTTTGCTCGCAGGAAACAGGCCCTCGTGGTCAGGTTGATCGTGCTCCGGCGTGGTCAATAACCCTCGGAAGTTGGTTTAGCGATTGCTAAAAGCGCCGACGTCTCGCACGTTCGTAGTCGGATCGTCAAGGTCGACTCCCACAGAAACGATAGCCACCATCTCATCGAAACATCGGGACACCTTTGCCTCTATCAGGCGTTGAAGATGTCGCTCATGTTTTAGTTATCTCGTGGGAGTTCAACCTTGTAGGCGTTGTCGTTGTAGCGTGCGAGCACCTTGAAAGGTCCATCGGCGCGAGGGAGAAGCTTGGACTTGCGTTCGTTGGGGAAGCGGTCCTTGCGAAGGTGTAGCCGCACCAGATCGCCAATGTTGAAGACCATGGGTTGCTTGTTGACGTTGAGCTTGGTCGCTAGTCGTTGTACTTGGCGCTCACTGGTGTGCCTTGTATCCTCATGCATCTTCTTGATGTTGCTTGATGCGGAGCATCCCACGTTCATCCCCATGTACACTCCATCTACTCTCCAAGCCCCAAGGATACATAAGATGAGACCTCGACTATGCGCCATTGGACCTAAGGTGTACTCGCTCCTTTCCGAATCTTCCCTTTCCGCATGTAAGACATGGATGCTACTTCAAGCGCGGACCTTGTGCATACTCAGGTACACCCGAGGAGACCAAGGAGAGCCCAAGGACCAAGGCCAAGCGTGCGCGGAAGCGAAGGAAGGAGAAGGAAGAAGAGCCAGCTGCTAGAGCGGCCGGACATCCGGCCCCAGCCCGGACATCCGGCTCGTCCGGAAGCCCCGGATATCCGGCCCCTTCGCCCGGAAATCCGGCCCCTCCATCACCGATTGCGTCTGGAAGACCCCGCCAGCCCGGACATCCGGCCCCCTAGCCCGGACATCCGGCGTCTCGGGAAAGCACGGACATCCGGCCCGACGCTCGGACATCCGGCCTCCCCTGCCTGCGTGCAGTGTATCCGGGACGTGTCCCATGTACCCCTTCGCCCCCGAAACTATATATACTTCATCCCCTTCCTCTTTCTAGGGTTAGCGTTGATTTAGCTCATAGATAGAGCTTCGCTCATCCATACCGGATCTACTCCACGAGAGAGACCGAGGCCCCTCTTCGGAGAAGATCCACCTTGGATTCAAGACCCCCTCTTGGGTGGCCCCCATCAAGACCTCCTCACGGAGAAGAACGGCTACCGTTTGTATCATTCTTTGTTGACCTTGAATCATGTATCTCCCTTTGTGTTATTTGATCTAGAATTTGTGTGACCGATTCCTTGTTGGTTGAGTGTTTTCCCTCCTTCCTCCCCGTGATTTCCTCGTGTTCTTCCGCTCGTTCTTCGTGTCTCCCCGTAGGATCCACTCCAAACGTGAAAGATCGACGCTATAGGGTTCCACCCTACATCATCTATGGTATCATGAGCCACGTTGATCACGTTTTTGGAGCCCCTACCCCATGTTTTCTAGCTTGATTTTGTTGATTTCGTCCTAAATCCGAAAATCCCCACCAAAAATAGCCCCAAATTTTTTTTGTGATTTGTTAGTTTTGATGATGTTTTGTTGATTTTGATCCTTGGATTTTCGAGTGGATCTAGCATTTCCCAAAGTTTCCCCACTTTCCATCCACGAAATCTCTCCAATTTTGACCTTGAAATCATCAATTTCCGCCCCCAATTCGAAAATTTCCGCCCCAAACGAGATCGGGATTCGTCGGGCCGGCCATCCGGGCCATCCGGCCGGACATCCGGGCCCCAAGCCGGACATCCGGGCCCTGGAGCACCAAATCCGCACGGTTCTGGACATACACCCCCGGAAATCCGGCCCGAGCCCCGGATATCCGGCCCCTGGGATTTCAGTTTTTTCCGTTTCACCGTTTTGTCCATAACTAATTCATCCGGAGTCCGATTTTCGCGTTCTTTAGCTCATTTCGAAGCTATTGACATCCCCCTTCCCATAAAAATACTACCATCACCATTTGACTCCATCATATTTTGTGAACTTTGGCATCTTTGCCTAGGGCTTCCACCACATCCTCCGCATAACCACCACCGACTTCCGCAACCTAACCAATTTTGTTCCCCTTTGCATTTGAGGTTGTTTGAGTTGTGATTCGAGTCTCCTAAGGTGTTTAGGCTACTTAGGGACGGTTGCATCTTCATCAACCACCACCACCACCATAACTTCCGTGATAGGCTTGCCCACCATACACTTCAACCACCTCAACTTAACCCAATAGTTGTTTGAGCTTGTTTGAGTTGTGGCTTGTGTCTCCTAAGGTGTTTGGCTACTTAGGGACGGCAACTTCAACTCCGACACGTGTATAGCCCATCATTCCACTTCCGCATTGCCAAGTGCAAACCACCACCGCATTCCCGCTACCACCATTTTGACATTTGACGTTTGAGATTTTGAGTTCGCGGTTTTTCCGTTTCCTAAGGTGTTTCGGCTACTTAGGGATGAGTCTCCATCATCTTGGTATCTACATCAAGAACACCGCTACTCATCATCGCCGGACGGTAACCTCCATAACATCTTGGTATCGTGGTATCCCTCCATTGTATATTCCCCTTGCCATTGCATTGTTAACCCCTAGCCTTAATTTTGCGTTACTTGCCTATCGAGACTAGCCATTTGAGTATTGTCGGCAACGTTACTTGTGCACATTAGTGATCATACCTTCCATTACATATCATACCATATCATATTGGTATCATATCATCCATTGTGTCTCAAGTTTGTTCCCGCATATACACAATTGCTATCTTGGTTTGTGCATTGTGCAAAGTGGCCATATAAAAAAAAAGAAAAAAAATAAAGCTTTTAAGCAAAAGAAAGAGAGCAAAGAGCTTGTAAGCAAGTGCCATAGCATCATACCATATTGCATATAAGATTGTCATATCCGATCATCTTGGATCATCTTGAGAGAAACACCGGGAACCATACATACATAGTATACTTGGGATAGAAGTTTATCCATTTTGCATCTTATAGGTTGTGCACAAGTGTCGTATCCGCCTATAGAGCAATCGTGCTAGCGTCTCTCTTGAGTTGTGCAACACGAGCGTTTTCCGTGGATTCCACATTTTGTGCTCATTCCTTGGTTGCACGACCCCATTTATCTATCCGTGTGTGTGTTTCCGTGTGCCATTCTTTGCTATTGGTCCATTTGTTTCACTTGCGAATTTATGAATCTCTTTCAACATTATTGACTCTTGCTAACATTTTGCATTAAATTTTTGTGCCACTATCCTCACCGAGCTCCTCCATAAGCTTTACTTGTGTAGGTGTGAGAACCGACAAGGATTGGTACCAATAGTGCTATTTCATTGTCCGCATTTGAGTGAACTTGCTTCATTGTCAACATCGGCCAAGGTACATTGGTATAAGTTCTTCTCTTTCTCCCACTCATATTTGCTCGAGTCTTGTGATGGATAGGCAAGGCATTTCATCTCCGGTCCTCGACAACAACGACGGCGTGAACAACTACATCACCAAAGCGTCTCTCTTCGATCTACAACGACAAGTGCAAGGCACACAATCAAGATTGCGAGAGCGCATCGAGAACATCTCCATCGACATTCATCACTCTGAAGCAAGGAGAAGGGACTACTTCGACAAGAAGCTTGCCGCACATAAAGAGGAGCAAGATGCAAGGATGGAGGAGATTCGGGCCTTGATCAAGTCTTCTTCCCCTTCGTCATCTTCAAGGCGGCGACATTCAAGCCACAAGTCTTCGGAGCACGAAAAAGATGCAAGTGCAAATCGTCCTCATCCACATATACATGGCGACCACCATCACGTTCGTGATCAACATCGTCATGAAGGGCAAGTCACCTCCAAGCATCATGTGCACGACGACGACGAACGACATCTACTACGAGCTCAAGCACGACAATGACATCATCATCATGAAGATGCTCCACAAGCGCAAATGCACAAGTCCCAACACGCCAAGTCGAAGCTTCATAAGCACAAGAGAAGACCGCGAGACGACCACCACCAAGACGGCGCTACGACTACATCAACCACTTCGGCATCTTCGCCAAGTGTTCTCAAGGCATCTTCGCCTTTGGACGTACGGCATCTTCGCCTACTTCCGACGTGTACGCCTACATCGACTCCATCAAGTCCAAGGCGACTACCTATGAGCGAGGGCGACACTTCCATCTTCAGAAGCCCCTCAAGGAAGATGGCCGAGCATGGGACATTCCCTTCAGTCATGGAGACGAGCTATGAGGTGCCACATCATATGGGCCTCCAACACCAAGACGGTGACAAGACGGTCGAGCAAGGGCCAGCCCCTTCGACCACGGCGACGAGAGCGAACCTCTTCACCAACATGAAGACGACGCCCACATTGGACTCATACTCCGAGTCAAGCTACGCGACCGCGCATGGAGACATTTGCACCTACATCTCTCCGACACCCATATATGTCGAGATGCCCCAATTGCCATGTGAGGAGAGCCACCACCCCATTAGTGACATGAGTGACTCCACCATACGTGACATTGAGAGCATTTCCTATGAGAGGATGAGTGTGACCACCACTAGCCCCACACATGAGAGCATGCCACACATCCTATGTGAGGTTGAGCGCCATTTGAGTGACTCCACCCACCATACGAGTGAGAGCATCCTTGAGGGAGTGAGTGAGCCACAACACTTAGTGAGTGAGGTAGTTGACACGGCACATGAGGCCACTATGATTTCTAACGACTTAACCTCTACTCCTAGTGTGTTTTCTTCTTTGGTGCTAGGTCTCCTACATGACGACATGCCTATCCTTGATGAGTCTATTCCTCCATTGGAGACGACGATGGCCATGGTGGACGATGATACACCCCCCACATGGTTCCATCAAGATGAAGAGGACAACGAGACGATCTTCAACACCTCACCTACAACACATGAGCGACGCTCCAAAGGTAACATAGGTGATGGTGCTTCTCTTGTCCCACTAGTGGACTCTCTTGACTTCGATTGCTGCCATGATGTTGACACACCTATTACCATGCTTCATGCTAGTGAAACTTCTTCATGCCTTGACTTACCTATTTATGATGAATATGATGATGAGCATGTTGAGTTGCCTAGTTGTGATGCCATGCTCCATAGGACATCTTGTGAAAATTCTATTGGTCACTTCATGTTTGACAATCCATTGCACTTGTCATATGCTATGAGTGAGATCTCCCATATTGCCTCATTTTGTCTTATTGTACTAGTGTCTTATGATTCACCATTATGATACTCTTATGTGTATTTGCATGCTTGGTGGAGATCCTTGTTGCTATTGCCATGTTTATCATGTGCCCCATGCTATTGATGATATTTTGCTCATATCTTGCCTTCATGCTTGTGACATGTCAAGTGAAGTATTCATGCACACTATTTGCACCCATGACATGATTGCCTTGATTCCTTCTAGTACGTTGCATCTTCGCACTACTAGTTTGCTTCACTTGATTGATATGATTGCTTGCTATGTTGCATCACCCATGTTCCACTATTACTTGCTTTCTTGGGTGATAGAGGCTAAGGTGTCCCGTCTTTCAATGAGATGTTGGTTTTCGCTTTGGAGGAAGTCGACTTTGACGATCCGACTACGAACGTGCGAGGACGTCGCGCCTTAGCAATCGCTAAACCAACTCCGAGAGGTTATTGACCACGCCGGAGCACGATCAACCTGACCACGAGGGTCTGTTTCCTGCGAGCAAACGAAGAACAAGCAAGAAACTGAGATTGCAATCTGGATATTGCGAATATAAGATGAAAGCTTTATTGATCAAGGTGGGGTTCTGTGACGCCTTTGTCTGGTCGTTGAACACAAACGAAGTACGCGAAGTTGCAGCTATGGCGAACTTTTAATCTAAACAAAATCCAAGGAAAAAGCTACTAGATGGATCTACTTATATAGGAGCAAGGGGTGGCAGCCAAGGAGGTGGGAGGACGTCCCAAGGCAGCCTAACACTAACCCTAGGTCGTACAAGGCCAATGGGCCCAAGTGGAGGTGACGTAACACCTTTGGACTTGTAGTTTGACTCTGATAGAGGCAAAGGTGTCCCGTCTTTCGATGAGATGTGGTTTTCGCTTTGGAGGAAGTCGACTTTGACGATCCGACTACGAACGTGTGAGGACGTCGCGCCTTAGCAATCGCTAAACCAACTCCGAGAGGTTATTGACCACGCCGAGCACGATCAACGACCACGAGGGTCATTTCCTGCGAGCAAACGAAGAACAAGCAAGAAACTGAGATTGCAATCTGGATATTGCGAATATAAGATGAAAACTTTATTGATCAAGGTGGGGTTCTCGTGACGCCTTTGTGCAGTCGTTGAACACAAACGAAATGCGCAAGTTGCAGCTATGGCGAACTTTTAATCTAAACAAAACCCAAGGTCTAAACGGTGCCCTAAGGGCTGTATATATGGAGGAAGAGGGGGAATTTCGTGGCCCTTGGTGGAGGGTCGAAATCAACCCTAACTCTTGTTTCCCCACACATACGGACTCTAAAAACAGCCTATACTTAAGTATTTCGAAATTACATGGCCTGGCCCAATAATAAGGTGACGCAGCACCTAGAATAGCCTATGGACGAATATTATGAAGTGGCATCTTGTATATTTCGTCCAAGGCCTCATGCACTCATTAGGGTGGCTTCAAAGTCCTGGAATCATCACTTGTAACTTCGTTCTTGTTCCCCTTGCGCATGCCAACATCTCCATGCTTGAACTTGCTCCAAGGTTCATCTTTCTTGTCCATGGTAGGCCCTTCATTTGTAAGCAAAACAAATGTATCCAATTTAGGCAGCATCATATTCTCATGAACATTGGAATCGTTACCAAGAAACGAAAGTACCTGATGATTCAATTGGCGTGCGCGAGCTCTAGTAATTGGTCCAGTATGTATAGCAGCAGGGGTTGTGGGTGTAACAATGGTATTGATGTCCTCATCAGACTCGGATTCTGCTGCAGCATCAGATTGTTTCGTCCATAACTCAACGCTCCGGACGGATTTTAAGGTGATTCCAATTGGGTTGGAAAATGCACGAAATCTATTTTCCAACAAAAAAAAGAATCAACCAATTTGGAGTCCGTATGAAAAAGTTATTGACGTTTTGAGTCAGATATATGCATGTAGTCCGAATCTGAGTCCGAACGTGAGAGACTTGGACTCTATCTTCTCTTGGGCCAAAAGTGACGTGAGAGAACTTTTGAACAGCAGGTAAACATCTCTTTCTCCCTTATCTTCATATGTGGATTGTACAAATGTCCCATACACCTGCAATTAGACATGGCACAAAAGTTTGTGAAGTATATTTGTCCTGGATGACATAAATAAATTATTGCATAGTTTGCATTAGAAATCACCTCACAAATATACGTGTATGCAATATTTTTGGTCGTATCCAAGGTAATCATGTCCTCATCATCCTCCCTTCTTGAAAACAAAGCCGTCCTCGGTGTTGCTTAGTCTGAAATATGGCTAACAAAAGAGACAAGGTGTACATGTTGTATATGTATATGTCATCCATTTTTACTTCCCTTGATTTTTGCACATATGTCACATGAATAGATGAGTAACTTGCATAGTTCATAAAATCTAAAGCCAAAACATTATCACAAGAAGTAGAAGGCATGAAAAAATTACAACTCAGTTTGCACATATAAGTGAAGCTCTTATTCATTTCAAAAGATTGACAATGTTCATCATTAAACCATCCCAACATTGGTGAATAAACCTTACTTGCATCAAGTTTACATGCTACAACATGCTTAAATAAGCAAACATGCAATAAGTCATTCGACACAGAATCATCACCAAGATTAGAGGTCATATCAAAATGATTAAACATTGATCCTTTTGCATCAATTGTTAATTCAATGGGTGCACTCAAAATTGTTGGTATTTCAGTTGTTTGATCACATGAAGCATTCATGATAGTATCAAGATTCTCTAAAATAGGTGATGTGCTCAAATCACCAGTTAACTCAACACATGATGCATTCAAGTTAACTAGGGATGCATCATTCTCATGTGAAGTTATATCATTAATACCTTTATTGTTACCTTGTCGCAAAGACGTAGCTGATGTAGGTACGGGCCTTGATAATGCACCATACACTTGAGATGATGTCGCGCTCACAATCTGGGGTGGGGCTGCTCTAGTAGGTGCAACGGTGGAGGAACCAACTGACGATGGTGAGCATGAACTGGAATAGTAGTTGTTGTAGTCACCCAATGCATCCTCCTGTAGCTGTCTCTCAAAGGTACAAGCGCGAACATACATACCAATAATGGAACGAGGAATATAGTGAAATCTTGCACGGATATCATGGTTCAAACCACCAAAAAATCTATTCATTGTATCATCCTCAGATTCTTCTATGTCACAATGATGCATATAAGATTTGAACTCTTTGTAGTAAGCATGAACAATGTTACTGCCTTGTTTTAATTGTTCAAATTTGCGAAGCAATTCACGACGATAGTAAGGAGGAAAAAATGTTGTCTCATTACAGCTTTCAAAACTTTCCAAGTTGTGGGTTGGTTATCAATGTTTTTCTTACAATGTACACTCCACCAAACTGAAGCAAAACCAGTAAATGCTCTAGTGGTAGCTCTTACTCTCTCAAGTTCAGAAAAATCATGGTGACTAAAAACTTCTTCTAATTCAAGCTCCCAAGCTAGATAAATAGCAGGATTAAATCTACCCTCAAATGATGGTAAAGACATAACCTGACCATATGCTTGTGTGTGTTGTCCCAACTCTCGTGATGATGAAGATGTGTCTGTCGTCCAAGAACTTCTATCTCCGGAACCTGTCATGATTAGTAGAAACAAGAAACAAAATTGATGAGGACATCAATACCATTGTTACACCCACAGCCCCTATTGCTACATATACTGGACCAATTACTAGAGCTCGCGCACGCCAATTAAATTATCAGGTACTTTCGTTTCTTGGTAATGATTCTAATGTTCATGAGAATATGATGCTGCCTAAATTGGATACATTTGTTTTGCTTACAAATGAAGGCCCTAGCTTGGAGAAGGATGGACATTGGAGCAAGAACAAGCATGGAGATAATGCCATGCGCAAGGGGAACAAGAACGGAGTTACAAGTGATGATTTCAGGACTTTGAAGCCACCATAATGGATGCATGAAGCCTTGGACAAAATATACAAGATGCTACTTCATAAATGTCGTCCCGAGGCTATTCTAGGTGCTGCGTCACCTTATTAGTGGGCCAGGCCCATGTAATTTCGAAATACTTAAGTATAGGCTGTTTTAGAGTCCGTATGTGTGGGGAAACAAGAGTAAGGGTTGATTTCGACCCCTCCACCAAGGGCCACGAAATTCCCCTCTTCCTCCATATATACAGCCCTTAGGGCACCGTTTAGACCTTGGGTTTTGTTTAGATTAAAAGTTCGCCATAGCTGCAACTTCGCGTGATTGCCGTTTGTGTTCAACGACCGGACAAAGCGCCCACAGAACCCCACCTTGATCAATAAAGCTTTCATCTTATATTCGCAATATCCAGATTGCAATCTCAGTTTCTTGCTTGTTCTTCGTTTGCTCGCAGGAAGCAGACCCTCGTGGTCGGAGTTGATCGTGCTCGGCGTGGTCAATAACCTCTTGGAGTTGGTTTAGCGATTGCTAAGGCGCGACGTCCTCGCACGTTCGTAGTCGGATCGTCAAAGTCGACTTCCTCCAAAGCGAAAACCACATCTCATCGAAAGACGGGACACCTTTGCCTCTATCAAGTGGTATCAGATTTCCAGGTTGCTCGGTGAGATTTTACAGTTTTCCGTAGTTTAGATCGAGTCTGTTCTTCATACCTATAGTCCACGAAAAAGCCACAAAAAAAATTAGGGTTAGTTCATCATATCCGAACCAATCTGAGCCTTTGCATAATCTTTTTAGGGTTTTGCTTTGTTGAATTTGCGGTTGCATCGTCGTGTCTAGTTGCTGGTCTTAGCGTCTAGTCTTTTAGAGTTTCGAGTTCTGGTCATAAGTTGTCACGCCGCCACCGCACCATCATCATCGCCCCTGCCACCTACCATCACCGCTTCGAATCCGTATCCATATACCACCACCAATCCGTGTCCATATACCACCACCGATCCATATCCATACACTACCACCGCTACCACCACCGCTGCCATATACCACCACCATATATCCACCACCAATCCGAGTTCCTTGCATATTAGGGTTGTTTTCGAGATCCATCTAGTTTCCGATTCGTGTTTCCTTGCAGGAGTAGGTTTCGGAAAAAAAAAAAATTCCGAAAACGTACTTGTCAAAAAAAAAAATTCCGATCCATCTAGTCTGGAAACCACCCTCCGTTTAGGCCCAAAATTTTCCGAAAACGTACTTGTCAAAAAAAATTTTGGCTATCCTATTTTAGGTGTTTATAAGCGTATTGAGACATCGCCGTTATAGAAAGTTTTTTGACCCGTTTCAGTTTTTGGGTCGGGCGATGAAAAAAAAAATTTGGTCAAAAATTTCGTGCCCATCTGTCGGTTTGACACTGGAAGAGTTTTGAGACACTCGCCATTATAGTGATTTTTCAAAAAAAAAAAAGAGCAAAAAAAAAAAAAAAAGCAAAAAAAAAAAGCGATTTTTTTTCCAGAGTGTGCTTTTCCCTTGTTTACGTGCAGCGTCGTGATTTTGTTAGTGTTCTAGGCTCGCGTCTCTAGCACGGTCTAGCCTAGGACCAAGACAAGATCTGCGTCGTTGAGCGCTTATTCAACTTTGCATCTCTGAATTGATTATTGCTGACCCTTTTGCTACCATATTATAAGCCTTCCCAGCTCCACATACATCTACATCGTGCGTTTGACTCTCCTCGTAATCGCTCTATCCAAGCTTTGAGAGTTTTGACTACATCGGTTCTCGATCACCGCCTGCTGGGTAAGAACTGGTAAGAATTTGAGATTTGCTTGACGGATTTGTGATTGTCCACCACACCACCACCACCACTTCCTAGTAGTCTGTCAATCATATTCTTGTGTGTTTCTATTGCTGCTAACCATGGCAGGATCACAAGCCGACGAATCGACCGGGAGAACATGACAAACAAAGCGCTACATGATAAGTTTCAACAAATGATGAGTGGGCAGGTGGAAGATGTGCTAAATAGATTTGAAGAGGCCATGGAGAAGATAGATGGCATTGAGAAGGCGTTCGAAACAAAGCTCGATAACAAGTTTAATGAATTGCTCGCTGCGTCTACCACCACCACCACCGGCTGCACCTAACGCACCTCTACAACAACAAGGACTACCTCCACATCGTGAAACAGCCCTCCGCCGAGCTTCCCGTGTCCCTCTTCACCGCCAAGCTCTTTGGTGCTGCTGTTGATACTACTGTGGCTCCTGCTGCTGCGGCGGGGGAGGATGATTATGTGAGAGCTTACGAGGATGAGGTTGATCAACATCAGAACTACGTGCAACCACCAGCACCACAACCACCAGGTCGTCCACATGCAAATAATGGCAATGTTAGGGCTCCCCTTCAGGTACGAGATCATGACCATCTCCCTAAACTGAAATTGAATATTCCACCATTTGAGGGTAGATATGTTCCTGATATATATCTTACTTGGGAATTAGAAACTGAACAACGATTTACATGTTTACAATATCCCGAGGAGAGACGTGTTCTGCTGCTGTTTGTGCTTTCACTAGCTTTGCATGTGTTTGGTGGTCTGAACATTGTAGATTATATCCTGTTCCGCTACTTGGGCTGCTTTGAAAACTGCTATGCGTACTCGTTGGGTTCCACCATATTATCAACGTGAATTACTTCAAAATTGCAGCGCTTAAGACAAGGAAAAATTCGTAGAAGAATATTATCAGGAATTACAAACTGGCTTGATTAGATGTGGTATTGTTGAGGAGAATGAAGCTATGCTTGCACGTTTTTGGGTGGATTAAATAGAGATTCAGACCATTCTAGACTACAAGGATTATAATAATATCACTCGATTATTCCATCTTGCTTGTAAAGCTGAACGTGAAGTGCAGGATCGATGTGCCTTGGCGCGGACTAACTTTTCTCGCAGGTCGACCTTCATCATGGACACCACGTGCATCATCTACTTCCACACGTTCTACTACATCGGCATCTCCGTCGGCTGCCACCTCCAACCGTGATACAAGAAAGCAGGCACAACCACCACTATCTCGCCAAGAGTACACCGCTGGGCCTACACAGAGCTCTTCTTCTTCCATGGCGTCAACAGGGCACACAAGTGATATTATTTGTCGTCGTTGTAAGGGAAGAGGACATTTTATGAGAGAATGCCAATCTCAGCGTGTGATGATTGCTACCGAGGATGGTGGGTATGAGTCCGCTAGTGACTATGATGAAGAGACTTTGGCTCTTATTACACATGAAGAACACGGTGGAGATGATTACGATCCTGAGACGAAATACATGGCTGTCAAGATGCCGACAGTATGAATGTTTAGTTGCTCAACGTGTTTTGAGTGTGCAGGTTACACAAGCTGAGCAAAATCAGAGGCATAACTTGTTCCATACAAAGGAGTTGTGAAGGAACGTTCTATTCAGCGCCATCATAGATGGAGGAGCTGCAACAACTTGGCTAGCATGGATATGGTGGAGAAGCTTTCTCTCACCACAAGACCACATCCACATCCTTACTACATCCAATGGTTCAACAACAGCGGCAAGGTTAAGGTAACACGACTGTTCGTGTGCATTTTAGTATCTCTACATATGCTGATTATGTTGATTGTGATGTGGTACCTATGCAAGCATGTTCCTTATTACTTGGTAGACCATGGCAATTTGATAAAATTCTGTACACCATGGTAGAAACAATCAGTATACTCTTGTTCACAAGGATAAAATATTACTTTGCTTCCTATGACTCCTGATTCCATTTTGAAAGATGATATTAATAGAGCTAATAAAGCAAAACAGGAGAAAAATAAGAGTGAAAATCAGATTGTGGCAAAAGAATTTGAGCAACAAATGAAGCCTAATAATAAACCATCTAATGTTGCTTCGAAATTAAACTGAAAAGTGCATGTTTATTTGCCACCAAATCTGATATTGATGAGCTAGATTCTAGCAAATCTGTTTGCTATGCTTTTGTGTGCAAAGAGGCATTATTTTCATTCGAGGACGTGCCTTCCTCTTTGCCCCTGCTGTCACTAACATTTTGCGGGAGTTCGCCGACGTCTTCCCACAAGACGTGCCACCGGATTACCACCTATTCGAGGGATTGAGCATCAAATTGACTTAATTCCGGTGCATCGCTACCAACCGTGCACCATACCGTACCAATCCAGAGGAGACGAAGGAGATTATGCGTCAAGTACAGGAGCTGCTCGACAAAGGTTATATATGCGAATCTCTTAGTCCTTGTGTTGTTCCTATTATACTAGTGCCTAAAAAGGATGGTACGTCGCGTATGTGTGTTGATTGTAGAGGCATTAATAATATTACTATTCGTTATCGTCATCCTATTCCTAGGCTAGATGATATGCTTGATGAATTGAGTGGCTCTACAATATTCTCCAAAGTTGATTTGCGTAGTGGATACCATCAAATTCATATGAAATTGGGAGATGAATGGAAAACAGCATTTAAAACTAAGTTTGGATTATATGAGTGGTTAGTCATGCCTTTTGGGTTAACTAATGCACCTAGTACTTTCATGAGATTAATGAACGAAGTTTTACGTGCTTTCATTGGACGATTTGTGGTAGTTTACTTTGATGATATACTGATTTATAGCAAATCTTTGGAAGAACATTTGGAACATTTACGTGTTGTTTTTAATGCTCTACGTGATGCACGCTTGTTTGGTAACCTTGGGAAGTGCACCTTTTGCACCGACCGAGTATCTTTTCTTGGCTATGTTGTTACTCCACAGGAATTGAAGTTGATAAAGCCAAGATTGAAGCTATTGAGAGTTGGCCGCAGCCCAAAACGGTCACACAAGTGAGGAGTTTTCTTGGACTCGCTGGTTTCTATAGGCGTTTTGTGAGAGACTTTAGCACCATTGCTGCACCTCTCAATGAGCTTACAAAGAAGGATGTGCCTTTTGTTTGGGGTACCGCACGGGAAGAAGCCTTCACGGTATTGAAAGATAAGTTGACACATGCTCCTTTACTCCAACTTCGACTTTAATAAGACTTTTGAGCTTGAATGTGATGCTAGTGGAATTGGATTAGGAGGTGTGTTATTACAAGATGGCAAACCTGTTGCATACTTTTCGAAAAATTGAGTGGGCCTAGTCTGAACTATTCTACTTATGACAAAGAATTATATGCTCTTGTTCGGACTTTAGAGACATGGCAACATTATTTATGGCCCAAAGAATTTGTTATACATTCGATCATGAATCTTTGAAACATATTAAAAGTCAAGCTAAACTGAATCGTAGACATGCTAAATGGGTTGAATTCATTGAGACTTTCCCTTATGTCATTAAACACAAGAAGGGTAAAGAAAATGTTATTGCTGATGCTTTGTCTCGTCGCTATACTATGCTTTCACAACTTGACTTCAAAATATTTGGTTTGGAGACCATCAAAGATCAATATGTGCATGATGCTGATTTTAAAGATGTAATGCAGAATTGTAAAGAAGGAAGAACATGGAACAAGTTCGTTATTAATGATGGTTTTGTGTTCCGTGCTAACAAGCTATGCATTCCTGCTAGCTCTGTTCGTCTTTTGTTGTTGCAGGAGGCGCATGGAGGAGGATTAATGGGACACTTTGGCGTCAAGAAGACGGAGGATATACTTGCTACACATTTCTTTTGGCCAAAGATGAGACGGATGTTGAGCGTTTTGTTGCTCGCTGCACTACATGTCAAAAAGCTAAGTCACGACTCAATCCTCATGGTTTATATATGCCTTTGCTGTGCCTAGTGTTCCTTGGGAGGATATATCTATGGACTTTGTTTTAGGTTTACCTCGAACAAAGAAGGGAGGATAGCATATTTGTTGTCGTGGATAGATTCTCGAAAATGGCACACTTTATACCATGTCATAAAAGCGATGATCTTGTTAATGTTGCTGATTTGTTCTTTCGTGAAATTATTCGCTTGCATGGTGTGCCAAATACTATTGTTTCAGATCGTGATACTAAATTTCTTAGCCACTTTTGGAGATGTTTATGGGCTAAGTTGGGGACTAAACTGCTTTTTAGTACTACTTGTCACCCCAAACTGATGGATAAACTGAAGTAGTCAATAGAACATTGTCTACTATGCTTAGGGCTGTTTTGAAGAATAATAAGAAAATGTGGGAAGAATGCTTGCCTCATATTGAATTTGCTTATAATCGTTCATTGCATTCTACAACTAAGATGTGCCCTTTTGAAATTGTGTATGGCTTCCTACCTCGTGCACCTATTGATTTGTTGCCTCTTCCATCTTCGGAGAAGGTTAATTTTGATGCTAAAGAACGTGTTGAATTGATTTTAAAATGCATGAGATAACTAAGGAAAACATTGAGCGTATGAATGCTAAATATAAACTTGCTGGAGATAAGGGTAGAAAACATGTTGTCTTTGCACCTGGAGATCTTGTTTGGTTACATTTGCGTAAGGATAGGTTTCCTAATTTGCGCAAATCAAAGCTAATGCCACGTGTTGATGGTCCATTTAAGGTGTTAGAGAAAATAAATGATAATGCATATAAACTTGAGCTGCCTGCAGATTTTGGGGTTAGTCCCACTTTTAACATTGCAGATTTGAAGCCTTATTTGGGTGAGGAATATGAGCTTCCGTCGAGGACGACTTCATTTCAAGAAGGGAGGATGATGAGGACATCAATACCATTGTTACACCCACAGCCCCTACTGCTACATATCTTGGACCAATTACTAGAGCTCACAGACGCCAATTAAATTATCGGTACTTTCGTTTCTTGGTAATGATTCTAATGTTCATGAGAATATGATGCTGCCTAAATTGGATACATTTGTTTTGCTTACAAATGAAGGCCCTAGCTTGGAGAAGGATGGACATTGAGCAAGAACAAGCATGGAGATAATGCCATGCTAAGGGGAACAAGAACGGAGTTACAAGTGATGATTTCAGGACTTTGAAGCCACCATAATGGATGCATGAAGCCTTGGACGAAATATACAAGATGCTACTTCATAAATGTCGTCCCGAGGCTATTCTAGGTGCTCGTCACCTTATTAGTGGGCCAGGCCCATGTAATTTCGAAATACTTAAGTATAGGCTGTTTTAGAGTCCGTATGTGTGGGGAAACAAGAGTTAGGGTTGATTTGGACCCTCCACCAAGGGCCACGAAATTCCCCTCTTCCTCCATATATACAGCCCTTAGGGCACCGTTTAGACCTTGGGTTTTGTTTAGATTAAAAGTTCGCCATAGCTGCAACTTCGCGTTTCGCTTGTGTTCAACGACTGCACAAAGGCGCCACAGAACCCCACCTTGATCAATAAAGCTTTCATCTTATATTCGCAATATCCAGATTGCAATCTCAGTTTCTTGCTTGTTCTTCGCTTGCTCGCAGGAAACAGACCCTCGTGGTCGTTGATCGTGCTCGGCGTGGTCAATAACCTCTCGGAGTTGGTTTAGCGATTGCTAAGGCGCGACGTCCTCGCACGTTCGTAGTCGGATCGTCAAAGTCGACTTCCTCCAAAGCAAAAACCACATCTCATCGAAAGACGGGACACCTTTGCCTCTATCAAAAATTCGAGAATAATGTTCCTATGAACTACTAGGATGTGGTTGTAAAGTGCTCACAGTAAAGCAAATATCAATATCTTACAAGTTCTTACCATGCGGCAGGTGGTGACAGGCAACCAGCGGTGTCAAGTAACTCTGAAGATTGTGTAAAGCGATTGCCAGGGGAACATACGTATACACGGTGTAGAAATATGTGGAGCTGGGTTGGCTATATATGGTAGCAAAAGATTATCAATAATCAATTCAGAGATGCAATGTTGAATAAACGCTCAACGACGGTACTGTGCTGGTCCTAGGCTAGACCAGACTAGAGACGCGAGCCTAGAACACTAATGAGGTCACGGCGTAGCACAACTAGCATCAATGAAGGATAATAAGTAGCTCTGGACAGCAAGATATAAGTGAAGATCACAACGGCAGTAAAGATAATGATAAAGAACAACTGCCAAGCAGGATATACAACAACTCTCTCTCCAATTTTCCTTATGAAAAGTTTGAGCCAATTTTCTGATAACTTTTTTAAAAGAATGCTACTAACTCAAGCTTTCCAATTCAAAAAGAATCACTCAATTCCGAGTTGATATGAGGAGTCAAAAAATTCTAAAACTGGTTTGAAAAACTGGAATAAGCTGTGTTCACAAACTTCAGAGGGCAAAAAGACCTATTTAGGAGCCGATTTTGAGGTGTCAAATATTGAACTAGCTTCTGCAACTATTTAGATGCGGCTCGTCTCTAGCTTTAATTTGAGTACTCGCGGAGCCAAAACGGACTTCGTATGAGGAAGTTATGCCTGTTTTACTGAACAGTGCACAAAACAGATTCCAATCCGAATTCAGCTACGAGATTGAGTCTAGATAGATCCGAACTTTGTTTTTTTTCTTCTCTCTTTTTTTCTCACACTTATTTTTTCTTTTTCTTTCTCTCTTTTTTTTCTCTGACTTTTTTCTTTTACTTTTTTCTCTTTTTTTTCTCTCTCCCTCTTTCCAAACAAACTAGATAAGATGCAGATTGGATCAAGTGAAGATGTGAACGATCTCAACTATGGTTATGACAATGAACGGTGGGTAGCACGTGGTGGAAATTGATGGATGGATGGTGGTCAACGGAAGGGATAACGATGCAGCGGCGGCGTGACTAATGTGAACAGAACTCGAAACTCTAAACGAACTAGACACTAAGACCAGCAACTCGACACGATGATGCAACCGATAATTCAATAATGCAAACAATGAAAAGAAAATTGTAAAGGCTCAGACTGGCTGGGGCAAAGGATTAATAGACCTAACCTTTTTTTTGGCTTTTTCTTGGACAATAGGTAAGAAAATAAATCTAATCTAGGGATAATTGGAAATTCTCACCGAGCAACCTGAAAACTGATACCACTTGATAGAGGCTAAGGTGTCCCGTCTTTTGATAAGATGTTGGTTTTCACTTTGGAGGAAGTCGACTTTGACGATCCGACTACGAACGTGCGAGGACGTCGCGCCTTAGCAATCGCTAAACCAACTCCGAGAGGTTATTGACCACGCCGGAGCACGATCAACCTGACCACGAGGGTCTGTTTCCTGCGAGCAAACGAAGAACAAGCAAGAAACTGAGATTGCAATCTGGATATTGCGAATATAAGATGAAAGCTTTATTGATCAAGGTGGGGTTCTGTGACGCCTTTGTCTGGTCGTTGAACACAAACGAAGTACGCGAAGTTGCAGCTATGGCGAACTTTTAATCTAAACAAAACCCAAGGAAAAAGCTACTAGATGGATCTACTTATATAGGAGCAAGGGGTGGCGGCCAAGGAGGTGGGAGGACGTCCCAAGGCAGCCTAACACTAACCCTAGGTCGTACAAGGCCAATGGGCCCAAGTGGAGGTGACGTAACACCTTTGGACTTGTAGTTTGACTCGGATTCTGCTGCAGCATCAGATTGTTTCGTCCATAACTCAACGCTCCGGACGGATTTTAAGGTGATTCCAATTGGGTTGGAAAATGCACGAAATCTATTTTCCAACAAAAAAGAATCAACCAATTTGGAGTCCGTATGAAAAGTTATTGATGTTTTGAGTCAGGTATGTCTGCAGTAGTCCGAATCTGAGTCCGAGAACGTGAGAGACTTGGACTCTATCTTCTCTTGGGCCAAAAGTGACGTGAGAGAACTTTTTGAACAGCAGGTAAACATCTCTTTCTCCCTTATCTTCATATGTGGATTGTACAAATGTCCCATACACCTGCAATTAGACATGGCACAAAAGTTTGTGAAGTATATTGTCCTGGATGACATAATAAATTATTGCATAGTTTGCATTAGAAATCACCTCACAAATATACGTGTATGCAATATTTTTGGTCGTATCCAAGGTAATCATTTCCTCATCATTGGGTTGATGACATATATGCTCATGCCTCTCACATGATATATCTTGATCATGGTCTCTTGTGTCCATTAGTTGCCTCTCTCATATCCACTTGTATTGAGTGCAACCATACTATGCTTATTGATCTTGGAGACTTTGACACTTTACTTGTGATGCATGCTTGTTTGATTGAGCCTCTTGTATTTGGTTGTTATCGCATCATATGCATCCATACTATGAAATGCTCCATTGTCCTTTCTTATGATGAGCATGATGCATATACTTGTTGGGTATCTTACCACACGAATGATAGGTTTTGCACTTCCGCTAACCTCATTTGTTTTTCCGAGTGTTTGCCATGTTCTTTCGTTTTGAAGGATTCACAAGGCATTACCGTCATGAGACATATTGGTTATGTGAAGGCATACACGATGTGCGACACCAACATTTTCGACATCCTCATAAAGGTGAACTCCTTCTCTTTGAGCCATCCTCAAATACGCATATTAGATGGGTCACTCTTTCATTGTTGTTTCCTTCTTGTTGTGTACATGTTACATCTATTGGACGGAGGAGCGACATTGGAGATTGGCTCTATGGACCTTTACATTGAGGAGCGCTCGGACTTATTGGATGCATCTTTGGAATTCCACTCATGCCACGACATCGAGCATTGGTACATCACCATCTCCATATTTGTTGATTGTGCTCATACATGTCATGCTCGATGGACATATCATTCTCACCACAAGTTTGCACCCTATGCATGGATTGACACACATTATGATTGTCTTGTTGCATCTTGTATTCCCATGTCATCCTTGATATATGAGCTTGTGCATTTTCTTAGCAAATTTGTTGTGATCTTCCTTGATGGCATATTCATATATCATGATCATATTGCCCATCATCAATTGCATGATAACATACACATGTTGCGCATCCATTGCCATATTCATGCTATTGATAAACCGTCTCACTATGACATCATTTTGCACCGTGGTTGCATTCATCATATTCACAACACCTTTGTGTGCACAATGATTGCATTTCCTCCCATGAATGCTTTGCATCTCATTCTAGATCATCTTGATAAGCTTCATGTGCTTTGTCACGACCAATTTGCCGCACGGACTCATTCTTACATGATGGACACTTTGTGTGCGCTAACAATTGTATTTCCGAGTGTTGCTTGTGTTTGCTCTTTTAGCATGTCTATCACTCCGGCGACACCTTGGACTACTTGGATTGCGCCATATCTTCAACTTCGTCCAACTACAAGTCCGTCTACGACAACCGTTTCCATGGTGATGAGGATCACGATCCGAGGTCGGATCTTTCCCAAGGGAGGGGAGATGATGCGGAGCATCCCACGTTCATCCCCATGTACACTCCATCTACTCTCCAAGCCCCAAGGATACATAAGATGAGACCTCGACTATGCGCCATTGGACCTAAGGTGAACTCGCTCCTTTCCGAATCTTCCTTTCCGCATGTAAGACATGGATGCTACTTCAGCGCGGACCTTGTGCATACTCAGGTACACCCGAGGAGACCATGGAGAGCCCAAGGACCAAGGCCAAGCTGCTTGTGAAGCGAAGGAAGGAGAAGGAAGAAGAGCTACTACACATGCCGGACATCCGGCCCAGCCCGGACATCCGCCCTTGGCCCGACATCCGGCTCGTCCGGAAGCCCGGATATCCGCCCTTCGCCTGAAATCCGCCCTCCATCACCGATTGCGCCTGAAGACCCGCCAGCCCGGACATCCGCCCCTAGCCGGACATCCGGCGTCTCGGGAAAGCCCGGACATCCGGCCCGACGCCCGGACATCCGGCCTCCCCTCCCTGCGTGTAGTGTATCCGGGACGTGTCCCATGTACCCCTTCGCCCCCGAAACTATATATACTTCATCCCCTTCCTCTTTCTAGGGTTAGCGTGGATTTAGCTCATAGATAGAGCTTCGATCATCCATACCGGATCTACTCCACGAGAGAGACCGAGGCCCTCTTCGGAGAAGATCCACCTTGATTCAAGACCCCTCTTGGGTGGCCCCATCAAGACCTCCTCACGGAGAAGAACGGCTACCGTTTGTATCATCCTTTGTTGACCTTGAATCATGTATCTCCCTTTGTGTTCTTTGATCTAGCATTTGTGTGACCGATTCCTTGTTGGTTGAGTGTTTTCCTTCGTTCCTCCCCGTGATTTCCTCGTGTTCTTCCGCTCGTTCTTCGTGTCTCCCCGTAGGATCCACTCCAAACGTGAAAGATCGAAGCTATAGGGTTCCACCCTACATCATTGCTTGCCCGTGCACTCGCATCCATGTTGGTGCGCTCTTGTAGAGGAAGAGGTAGAATGTCCAATGGTGACAACGGGTTGAAGCCGTAGACGACCTCGAAGGGAGACTTGCCGGTAGTCGAGTGTCTCGCACGGTTGTAGGCGTACTCGGCGATTGGTAGACATGCCTCCCACTCCTTGATGTTCTTCTTGATCAACACGCGAAGTAGAGTGGATAGTGTTCGGTTCGTCACCTCCGTTTGGCCGTTGGTTTGAGGATGGTATGCGGATGAGAACAAGAGCTTGATTCCGAGCTTGGCGCATAGCGTCTTTCAAAAGTAACTCAAGAACTTGACGTCGTGGTCGGAGACGATTGTCTTTGGTACTCCATGGAGGCGCAAGATTTCCCTACAAAAGAGATTTGCAACGTGTGAAACATCGTCTATCTTGTTGCAAGGAATGAAATGTGCCATCTTAGAAAATCGGTCCACAACAACGAATACGGAATCCTTTCCATTTTGAGTTCTAGGCAAATCAAGTACAAAATCCATGCTAATGTCTTCCCAAGGTTGATAAGGAATAGGAAGAGGCATGTAAAGACCATCAGATTGAGCTTTAGACTTAGCTTTGCGACATGTCGAGCATCGGGTGGTGAAGCGTGAGACATCACGGAACATCTTGGGCCAAAAGTAGTTCTTGGAGAGCATGGCGAATGTCTTGTCGCGTCCAAAGTGTCCCATGAGTCCACCTCCATGAGCCTCTTGCAAAAGGAGCAAACGAAGAGAAGACTCGGGAATGCATAGTTTGTTAGCTCTCATAAGATAACCATCCTTGATGTAATATTGTTCCCAAGATGTATGCGTCAAACATTTAGTATAATGAGTGGCAAAAGATGGATCATTAGCATACAAGTCTTTTACGTGCTCAAAGCCAATAACATTCAACTCAAGTTGATAGAGGCAAAGGTGTCCCATCTTTCGATGAGATGGTGGCTATCGTCTAGGATGAAGTCGACTTTGACGATCTGACTACGAACGTGCGAGGACGTCGCGCCTTAGCAATCGCTAAACCAACTCCGAGAGGTTATTGACCACGCCGAGCACGATCAACTGACCACGAAGGTCATTTCCTGCAGCAAACGAAGAACAAGCAAGAAACTAAGATTGCAATCTGGATATTGCGAATATAAGAGGAAAGCTTTATTGATCAAGGTGGGGTTCTGTGACGCCTTGGTCTGGTCGTTGAACACAAACGAAGTGCGCGAAGTAGCAGCTATGGTGAACTTTTAATCTAAGCAAAACCCCAAAGTCTAAACGGTGCCCTAAGGGCTATATATATGTAGGAAGAGGGGGGGAATTTCGTGGCCCTTGGGGAAGGGGTCAGAAACCAACCCTGTCTCTTGTTTCCCCACACATATGGACTCTAAAAACAGCCTATACTTATGTATTTCGAAATTACATGGGCCTGGCCCAATAATAAGGTGACGCAGCACCTAGAATAGCCTCTGGACGAAATTTATGAAGTGGCATCTTGTATATTTCGTCCAAGGCTTCATTCACTCCTTATGGTGGCTTCAAAGTCCTGAAATCATCACTTGTAACTCCGTTCTTGTTCCCCTTGCGCATGCCATCAACTCCATGCTTGTTCTTGCTCCAATGTTCATCCGTCTCCAAGCTAGGCCCTTCATTTGTAAGCAAAACAAATGTATCCAATTTAGGCAGCATCATATTCTCATGAACACTAGAATCATTACCAAGAAACGAAAGTACCTGGTAATTTAATTGGCGTGCGCGAGCTCTAGTAATTGCTCCATTATATGTAATAGTAGGGGCTATGGGTGTAACTATGGTATTGATGTCCTCATCATCCTCCCCTTCTTGAAATGAAGTCGTCCTCGACGGAAGCTCATCTTCCTCACCCAAATAAGGCTTCAAATCTGCAATGTTAAAAGTGGGACTAACCCCAAAATCTGCAGGCAGCTCAAGTTTATATGCATTATCATTTATTTTCTCTAACACCTTAAATGGACCATCAGACGTGGCATTAGCTTTGATTTATGCAAATTAGGAAACCTATCTCACGTAAATGTAACCAAACAAGATCTCCAGGTGCAAACACAACATGTTTTCTACCCTTATCTCCAGCAAGTTTATATTTAGCATTCATACGCTCAATGTTTTCCTTAGTTACCTCATGCATTTTTAAAATCAATTCAGCAAGTTCTTTAGCATCAACATTAACCTTCTCCGAAGATGGAAGAGGCAACAAATCAATAGGTGCATGAGGTAGGAAACCATACACAACTTCAAAAGGGCACATCTTAGTAGTAGAATGCGATGAACGATTATAAGCAAATTCAATATGAGGCAAGCATTCCTCCCACATTTTCTTATTATTCTTCAAAACAGCCCTAAGCATAGTAGACAATGTTCTATTGACTACTTCAGTTTGTCCATCAGTTTGGGGGTGACAAGTAGTACGAAAAAGCAGTTTAGTCCCCAACTTAGCCCATAAACATCTCCAAAAGTGGCTAAGAAATTTAGTATCACGATCTGAAACAATAGTATTTGGCACACCATGCAAGCGAATAATTTCACGAAAGAACAAATCAGCAACATTAAAAGATCATCGCTTTTATGACATGGTATAAAGTGTGCCATTTTCGAGAATCTATCCACGACAACAAATATGCTATCCTCCCTTCTTTGTTCTAGGTAAACCTAAAACAAAGTCCATAGATATATCCTCCCAAGGAACACTAGGTACAGGCAAAGGCATATATAAACCATGAGGATTGAGTCGTGACTTAGCTTTTTGACATGTAGTGCAGCGAGCAATAAAACGCTCAACATCCCGTCTCATCTTTGGCCAAAAGAAATGTGTAGCAAGTACGTCCTCCATCTTCTTCACGCCAAAGTGTCCCATTAATCCCCCTCCATGCACCTCCTGCAACAACAAAAGACGAATAGAGCTCGCTGGAATGCATAGCTTGTTAGCACGAAACACAAATCCATCATTAACGACGAACTTGTTCCATGTTCTCTCTTCTTTACAATTCTGCAATACACCATTAAAATCAGCATCATGCACATATTGATCTTTGATGGTCTCCAAACCAAATATTTTAAAGTCAAGTTGTGAAAACATAGTATAGCGACGAGACAATGCATCAGCAATAACATTTTCTTTATCCTTCTTGTGTTTAATAACATAAGGGAAAGTCTCATTCAATTAAACCCATTTAGCATGTCTACGATTCAGTTTAGCTTGACTTTTAATATGTTTCAAAGATTCATGATCAGAATGTATAACAAATTCTTTGGGCCATAAATAATGTTGCCATGTCTCTAAAGTACGAACAAGAGCATATAATTCTTTATCATAAGTAGAATAATTCAGACTAGGCCCACTCAATTTTTCAGAAAAGTATGCAACAGGTTTGCCATCTTGTAATAACACACCTCCTAATCCAATTCCACTAGCATCACATTCAAGCTCAAAAGTCTTATTCAAATCAGGAAGTTGGAGTAAAGGAGCATGTGTCAACTTATCTTTCAATACCGTGAAGGATTCTTCCTGTGCGGTACCCCAAACAAAAGGCACATCCTTCTTTGTAAGCTCATTGAGAGGTGCAGCAATGGTGCTGAAATCTCTCACAAAACGCCTATAGAATCCAGCAAGGCCAAGAAAACTCCTCACTTGTGTGACCGTTTTGGGCTGCGGCCAACTCTCAATAGCTTCAATCTTGGCTTTATCAACTTCAATTCCCTGTGGAGTAACAACATAGCCAAGAAAAGACACTCGGTCGGTGCAAAAGGTGCACTTCCCAAGGTTACCAAATAAACGTGCATCACGTAGAGCAATAAAAATAGCATGTAAATGTTCCAAATGTTCGTCCAAAGATTTGCTATAAATCAGTATATCATCAAAATAAACTACCACAAATCGTCCAATGAAAGCACGTAAAACTTCGTTCATTAGTCTCATGAAAGTACTAGGCGCATTTGATGAGGACATCAATACCATCGTTACACCCACAGCCCCTACTGCTACATACACTGGACCAATTACTAGAGCTCGCGCACGCCAATTAAATTATCAGGTACTTCCGTTTCTTGGTAATGATTCTAATGTTCATGAGAATATGATGCTGCCTAAATTGGATACATTTGTTTAGCTTACAAATGAAGCGCCTAGCTTGGAGAAGGATGGACATTGGAGCAAGAACAAGCATGGAGATGATGCCATGCGCAAGGGGAACAAGAACAGAGTTACAAGTGATGATTTCAGGACTTTGAAGCCACCATAATGGGTGCATGAAGCCTTGGACGAAATATACAAGATGCTACTTCATAAATTTCGTCTCGAGGCTATTTTAGGTGCTGCGTCACCTTATTATTGGGCCAGGCCCTTGTAATTTTGAAATACACAAGTATAGGCTATTTTTAGAGTCTGATGTGTGGGAAACAAGAGATAGGGTTGATTTGGACCCTCCACCAAGGGCCACGAAATTCCCCCTCTTCCTCCATATATACAGCCCTTAGGGCACCGTTTAGACTTTGGGTTTTGTTTAGATTAAAAGTTCGCCATAGCTGCAACTTCGCGTACTTCGTTTGTGTTCAACGACCAGACAAAGGTGTCGCAGAACCCCACCTTGATCAATAAAGCTTTCATGTTATATTCGCAATATGCAGATTGCAATCTCAGTTTCTTGCTTGTTCTTCGCTTGCTCGCAGGAAAGACCCTCGTGGTCGTTGATCGTGCTCGGCGTGGTCAATAACCTCTCGGAGTTGGTTTAGCGATTGCTAAGGCGCGACGTCCTCAAGACGCTCAGTAGTCGGATCGCCAAAGTCGACTTCCTCCAAAGCGAAAACCAACATCTCATCGAAAGACGGACACCTTTGCCTCTATCAAGTGGTATAAGATTTCCGTGTTGCTCGGTGAGATTTTACAGTTTTCCGTAGTTTAGATCGAGTCTGTTCTTCATACCTATAGTCCACGAAAAAGCCACAAAAATTAGGGTTAGTTCATCATATCCGAACCAATCTGAGCCTTTGCATAATCTTTTTAGGGTTTTGCTTTGTTGAATTTATGTTGCATCGTCGTGTCTAGTTGCTGGTCTTAGCGTCTAGTCTTTTAGAGTTTCGAAGTTCTGGTCATAAGTTGTCACGCCGCCACCGCACCATCATCATCGCCCCTGCCACGTACCATCACCGCTCCGAATCCGTATCCATATACCACCACCAATCCATGTCCATATACCACCACCGATCCATATCCATATACTACCACCGCTACCACCACCGCTGCCATATACCACCACCATATATCCACCACCAATCCGAGTTCCTTGCATATTAGGTTTGTTTTCGAGATCCATCTAGTTTCCGATTCGTGTTTCCTTGCCGGAGTAGGTTTCGGAAAAAAAAGAGTCCGGAAATTACCCTCCGTTTAGGCCCAAAATTTTCCGAAAACGCACTTGTCGAAAAAAAATTCTGGCTATCCTATTTTTAGGTGTTTCTAAGCGTATTGAGACAGTCGCCGTTATAGAAAGTTTATTTTGACCCGTTTCCGCTTTTTGGGTCCGGGCAGACGAAAAAAAAAAATTGGTCGAAAAAATTTCGTGCCCATCCTGTCAGTTTGACCTGGGAAGAGTTTTGAGACACTCGCCATTATAGTGATTTTTCGCAAAAAAAAAGAGCAGCGCAAAAAAAAGCAGCGCAAAAAAAAAGAGCGAATTTTTTTTCCAGAGTGTGCTTTTCCCTTGTTTACGTGCAGCGCCGTGATTTTGTTAGTGTTCTAGGCTCGCGTCTCTAGCACGGTCTAGCCTAGGACCAGCACAGTACCGTCGTTGAGCGTTTATTCAACTTTGCATCTCTGAATTGATTATTGCTGACCCTTTTTGCTACCATATTATAATCCTTCCCAGCTCCACATACATCTACATCTTGCGTCTGACTCTCCCTGGCAATCGCTCTATCCAAGCTTTTGAGAGTTTTTGACTACAACGGTTGCCGATCACCGCCTGCTGCTGGGTAAGAACTGGTAAGACTTTGAGATTTGCTTGACGGATTTGTGACACCACCACCACCACAATTTCCTAGTAGTCTCAGAGAATCATATTCTTGTGTATTTCTATTGTTGCTAACCATGGCAGGATCACAAGCCGCATTTAGACGACTGGGAGAACATGTCAAACAAAGAGTTACATGATAAGTTTCAGCAAATGATGAGTGGACAGGTGGAAGATGTGCTAAATAGATTTGATGAGGCCATGGAGAAGATAGATGGCATTGAGAAGGCGTTCAAACAAAGCTCGATAACAAATTTAATGAATTGCTCGCGCGTCTTCCACCACCACCACCGGCTGCACCTGACGCACCTCTACAACAACAACGACGACTACCTCCACGTCGCGAAACAGCCCTCCGCCGAGCGAGCAGTGTCCCTCTTCAGCCTGGCCAAGCTGCTGGTGCTGCTGTTGATACTTCTGTGGCTCCTGCTGCTGATGTTGATGTAGGGCGGAACCCTACGTGGACGATCTTTCACGTTGGAGCGGATCCTACGGTGAATCACGAAGAACACGCGGAAGAACAAGAGGGAAAACACGGGGAAAACGAGAGAGAAATCACTCAACCGACAAGAGGTCAATCACACAAGTGCTAGATTATCGATCACATAGAGTGGCACAAGATTCAAGGACAACAAAGGTAAGGATACACGAGTAGCCGTTCTTCTCCGAGAGGAGGTCTTGATGGGGTCCGCCCTAGAAGGGGGTCTTGAATCCGCTAGGGGGATCTTCTCCGTAGAGGTCCTGATCTCCGAGGAGAAGTAGCCAAGTGGATGAGCAAAGGCTCTCACACCAAAATATGAGCTAATCCAAAGCTGACCCTAGAAAGAGGAAAGGGAACAAGTATATATAGTCTCGGGGCGAAGGGGTACAAGGGACAAGGCCCTGAGACACTACGCGCAGGCAGGGGAGGCCGGACGTCCGGGCATCGGGCCGGATGTCCGGGCCTTCGCGAGGCGCCGGATGTCCGGGCTCTCAGCCCGGATGTCCGGGCTGGGGCGACCATTTCAGCAGAAACGGTGAGGGGAGCCGGATTTCCGGGCGAGTGGCCGGATATCCGGGGCTTCGGGACGGGCCGGATGTCCGGGCGGGGAGGCCGGATGTCCGGGCTGGCCTGGGTCTTCCAGACGCATTCGGTGATGGAGGGGCCGTATTTCCGGGCGAAGGGGCCGGATATACGGGGCTTCAGGAAGAGCCGGATGTCCGGGGCATGGTGCCGGATGTCCGGGCTGGGCAGACTTCTCCGGTTCCTCTCGCCGTGTTCCTTCATCCTTGTACTTGGGAACTTGTCCGTCTTCACGTGCACCCTCGGGAGGTTCTCCTTGACACCTAATCATGCATAGCATATCAGACTTAGGTAGTAGCCATGTCTCGAGTGGATCATATGCGATATCAATAAGGAAGGATGATGCGGAGCATACCACGTTCATCCCCATGTACACTCCAACCACTCTCCAAGCCCCAAGGATACATAAGATGAGACCTCGACTATGCGCCATTGGACCCAAGGTGAACTCACTCCTCTTCGAACCGTCACTTTCCACATGTGAGACATGGCTACTACCTCATGCATGGACCTTGCATACACTCAGGTACAACCGAGACGACCATGGAGGATCCAAGGACCAAGGCCAAGCATGGAAGAGGAGAAGGAAGAAGAAGCCGGGAGCAAGCGGTACTACCGCCCAGGCCCAGCGGTACTACCGCTTATCATCACAAGCGGCACTACCGCTCTACATCCGCTCCACTTCCGCAAAGTCCGACAAACTTCGGAGATCGAACGGCTCCAGAGCGGTACTACCGCCCATCATAGCGGTACTACCGCCCCAAGGACCGGTACTACCGCCCTGTCTGTGCACAGTGTATTGGGCCGAGGCCCTTGTACCCCTTCGCCCCCTAGACTATATATACTCCATCCCCTTCCTCTTTCTAGGGTGAGCTTTGGATTTGCTCATATTTCGGTGTGAGAGCCTTTGCTCATCCACTTGGTTACTTCTCCTTCGAGATCAGGACCTCTACGGAGAAGATCCCCCAAGCGGATTCAAGACCCCCTCCTAGGGTGGACCCCATCAAGACCTCCTCGCGGAGAAGAACGGCTACCCTTGTATCCTACCCTTTGTTGTTCTTGGATCTTGTATCACTTTATGCATTCGATAATCTAGCACTTGTGTGATCGTTTTCTTGTCGGTTGAGTGATCTCTCTCGCTCTCCCGTGTTTTCCCTCGTGTTCTTCCGCTCGTTCTTCGTGTTCCTCGTAGGGATTCTCTCCAAGCGTGAAAGATCGTCAACATAGGGTTCCGCCCTACATCATCTATGGTATCATGAGCCACGTTGATCACGTTATTGGAGCCCCTACCCCTCTTTTTCTAGCTTGATTTTGTTGATTTCGTCCTAAATCCGAAAATCCCCACCAAAAATAGCCCCAAATTTTTTTGTGATTTGTTAGTTTCGATGATGTTTTGTTGATTTTGATCCGTGGATTCGCTTGGTTTCAAGTGGATCTAGCATTCCCCCAAGTTTCCCCACTTTACATCCACGAAATCTCTCCAATTTTGACCCGAAATCATCCATTTCCGCCCAAAATCGCGCCCCTACCCGGATTTGCGAAAAATCGACGCGAAGCGGTACTACCGCCCTTCCAAGCGGTACTACCGCTTAGCACCTCCAAGCGGTACTACCGCCTTCCAAGCGGCACTACCGCCTCCCAGAGCTAGATTTTGCGAAAAAACCCGACACGAGCGGTACTACCGCCCGTTCCAAGCGGTACTACCGCTTCCGAGCGGTACTACCGCCCTCCCTAGCGGTACTACCGCCCTAGCCAGTTTCAGCCTTCCGACTTTCACCGTTTCGGCCATAACTAATTCATCCGGAGTCCGATTTTGACGTTCTTTAGCTCGTTTTGAAGCTATTGACATCCCCCTTCGAATAAAAATACTACCATCACCATTTGACTCCATCAAATTTTGTGAACTTTGGCATCTTTGCCTAGGGCTTCCGCCACATCCTCCGCATAACCACCACCGACTTCCGCAACCTAACCAATTTGTTCCCCTTTGCATTTGAGGTTGTTTGAGTTGTGATTCGAGTCTCCTAAGGTGTTTAGGCTACTTAGGGACGGTTACATCTTCATCAACCACCACCACCACCATAACTTCCGTGATAAGCTTGCCCACCATACACTTCCGCCACCCCAACTTAACCCAATCTTGTTGTGTTGAGAGTTGTGTCTCCTAAGGTGTTTCGGCTACTTAGGGACCGTGCTACCAACTCCGACACGTGTATAGCCCATCATTCCACTTCCGCATTGCCAAGTGCAAACCACCACCGCTTTCCGCTACCACCACTTTGACAATTGAAGTTTGAGATTTTGAGTTCGCGGTTTTTCCGTTTCCTAAGGTGTTTCAGCTACTTAGGGACGAGTCTCCATCATCTTGGTATCTACATCAAGAACACCGCCACTCATCATCGCAAAGGACGGTAACCTCGACGACACCATTGTATATTCCCCTTGCCATTGCATTGTTAACCCCTAGCCTTACTTTTGCGTTACTTGCCTATCGAGACTAGCCATTTGAGTATTGCCGGCAACGTTACTTGTGCACATTAGTGATCATACTCCATAGCATACATACCATATCATTGTGGTGCATATATTGGTATCATATCTTGTGTCACAAGTTTGTTCCCGCATACACACAATTGCTATCTTGGTTTGTGCATTGTGCAAAGTGGCCATAGAAAAAAAAAGAAATAAAGCTTTTAAGCAAAGAAAGAAAGAGAGCAAAAGCTTGTAAGCAACTGCCATAGCATCAAACAACATTGCATATAAGATTGTCATATCCGATCATCTTGGATCATCTTGAGAGAAACACCGAACCATACATACATAGCATACTTGGGATAGAAGTTTATCCATTTTGCATCTTATAGGTTGTGCACAAGTGTCGTATCCGCCTATTGAGCAATCGTGCTAGCGTCTCTCTTCAGTTGTGCAACACAAGCGTTTTCCGTGGATTCCACATTTTGTGCTCATTCCTTGGTTGCACGACCCCATTTATCTATCCGTGTGTGTTTCCGTGTGCCATTCTTTGCTATTGGTCCATTTGTTTCACTTGCGAATTTGTGAATCTCTTTCAACATTATTGACTCTTGCTAACATTTTGCATTAAATTTTTGTGCCACTATCCTCACCGAGCTCCTCCATAAGCTTTACTTGTGTAGGTGTGAGAACCGACAAGGATTGGTACCAATAGTGCTATTTCATTGTCCGCATTTGAGTGAACTTGATTCATTTTCAACATTGGTCAAGGTACATTGGTATAAGTTCTTCTCTTTCTCCCACTCATATTTGCTCGAGTCTTGTGATGGATAGGCAAGGCATTTCATCTCCGGTCTTCGACAACAACGACGGCGTGAACAACTACATCACCAAAGCGCTCTCTTCGATCTACAACGACAAGTGCAAGGCACACAATCAAGATTGCGAGAGCGCGATCGAGAACATCTCCATCGACATTCATCACTCCAAGCAAGGAGAAGGGACTACTTCGACAAGAAGCTTGCCGCACATAAAGAGGAGCAAGATGCAAGGATGGAGGAGATTCGGCCTTGATCAAGTCTTCTTCCCTTCGTCATGTTCAAGACGGCGACGTTCAAGCCACAAGTCTTGAGCGCCTAAGCGATGCAAGTGCAAATCGTCCTCGTCCACATCTACATGGCGACCACCATCACGCTTGTGATCCACATCGTCATGAAGGGCAAGTCACCTCCAAGCATCATGTGCACGCATTTACGACGAACGACATCTTCTACGAGCTCAAACACGACAACGACACCATCATCATGAAGATGCTCCAAGCGCAAATGCACAAGTCCCAACACACCAAGTCGAAGCTTCATAAGCACAAGAGAAGACCGCGAGACGACCACCACCAAGACGGCGCTACGGCTACATCTACCACTTCGGCATCTTCGCCAAGTGTTCTCAAGGCATCTTCGCCTTTGGACGTACGACATCTTCGCCTACTTCCCACGTGTACGCCTACATCGACTTCATCAAGTCCAAGGCGACCACCTACGAGCGAGGGCGACACTTCCATCTTCGGAAGCCCCTCAAGGAAGATGGCCGAGCATGGGAAACTCCCTTCGGTCATGGAGACGAGCTATGAGGTGCCACATCATATGGGCCTCCAACACCAAGACGGTGACAAGACGGTCGAGCAAGGGCCATCCCCTTCGACCACGGCGATGAGCGCGAACCTCTTCAACAACATGAAGAAGACGCCCACATTGGACTCATACTCCGAGTCACGCTCACGCGACATGCGCATGGAGACATTTGCACCTACATCTCTCCGCACCCACATATGTCGAGATGCCCCATTTGCCATGTGAGGAGAGCCACCACCCCATGAGTGACATGAGTGACTCCACCATACGTGACATTGAGAGCATTTCATATGAGAGGATGAGTGTGACCACCACTAGCCCCACACATGAGAGCATGCCACACATCCTATGTGAGGTTGAGCGCCATTTGAGTGACTCCACCCACCATACGAGTGAGAGCATCCTTGAGGGAGTGAGTGAGCCACAACATTTAGTGAGTGAGGTAGTTGACACGGCACATGAGGCCACTATGATTCCTAACGAATTAACCTCTACTCTTATTGTGTTTTCTTCTTTGGTGCTAGGTCTCCTACATGACGACATGCCTATCCTTGATGAGTCTATTCCTCCATTGGAGACGACGATGGCCATGATGGACGATGACACACCCCCCACATGGTTCCATCAAGATGAAGATGACAACGAATGGATCGTTGACACCTCACCTACAACACATGAGCGATGCTCCAAAGGTAACATAGGTGATGGCACTTCTCTTGTCCCACTAGTGGACCATCTTGACATTGATTGCTCCCATGATGTCGACCCACCTATTACCATGCTTCATGCTAGTGCAACTTCTTCATGCCTTGACTTACCTATTTATGATGAATATGATGATGAGCATGTTGAGTTGCCTAGTTGTGATGCTATGCTTCATAGGATATCTTGTGAAAATTCTATTGGTCACTTCATGTTTGACAATCCATTGAATTTGTCATATGCTATGAGTGAGATCTCCCATATTGCATCATTTCAATCTCAACATAGTAACTATGCATGCCCCATTAAAATAAATCCCATTTGCACTTATGGCATAGATGACGAGATGATCGTCATTGCCTTTTGTTTTTCATGTGATGATATTGCCATGCTTCCTTTACATGATTTTGCAATTCATCTACTATGTCATGCCATGATCACATTGATCCAAATATGCATTGTTTTGGATGTTGTCAATATTCTCCATGTGATGTTGCTACTCATGCTCATGTGGAGACCCCCATAGTTTCCTCACATATATTAGGAGATTTTGATACATTCCATACTTTGCATGATTCACATAATTGCGTGCATCATATGCATTCCATGAATAACAATGCTCTAGATATTGCTCATGATGCATTACACAATTTGAGTCTCCATTATGCCATGCATAACAACAAACCTATCATGATGGATGACATGTTTCTATATCACGCATCTCATTTATTTGAGCATTGGATATTTTGTGCTAACCGACACATGCGTGCGCATCATGATGGATGATGTGTACATCTACCACGCTTTACACAATTTTCCCTTTGTCTTTGTTTTGTGTAGGTACTCACGTATACTCGTCAACCTCTCAGTCCCAAGAGTTGACGAAACGAGCTCTTGAGAGCAACGATGACTTGGGATCACGTGGACTTTCATTCCCACCATTCCTTTGCGCAAGGACTACGCGCATCTCTTCTACTTGGCTCTCACACGGCTATGGGCTATTTACCACTTGTTACCTTATGCCCATTCTATCGTGTTCACTTTTCATGTTATGCTTGCTTCTATGCCTTTGCCATGCAATTGTGACCCTTGCTTGCATATACCCATGATTCACCATCACGATACTCCTATGTGTATTTGCATGCTTGGTGGAGATCCTTGTTGCTTTTGCCATGTTTATCATGTGCCCCATGCTATTGTTGATTGTTGTGTTGGGAGAGTCATGATGATCCATTGCTATTTACATATGGCCTCTCGCCAATACATTGATGATAATGTTCTCATATCTTGCTTTCATGCTTGTGCTATGCCATGTGAATTATTCATGCCCACTATTTGCACACATGACATGCTTGCCATGATTCCTTGTAGTATGTTGCATCTTCGCACTACTAGCTTGCTTGACTTGATCGCTATGATTGCTTGCTATGTTGCATCACCCATGTTCCACTATCACTTGCTTTCTTGGGTTGATGACATATATGCTCATGCCTCTCACATGATATATCTTGATCATTGTCTCTTGTGTCCATTAGTTACCTCTTTCATATCCACTTGTATTGAGTGCAACCATACTATGCTTATTGATCTTGGAGACTTTGACATATTACTTGTGATGCATGCTTGTTTGATTGAGCCTCTTGTATTTGGATGTTCTTACATCATATGCCTCCATACTTTGAAATGCTCCGTGTACTTTCTTATGATGAGCATGATGCATACACTTGCTCGGGTATCTTACCACACTAATGATAGGTTTTGCACTTCCGCTAACCTCATTTGTTTTTCCGAGTGTTTGTCATGTTCTTTCATTTTGAAGGATTCACAAGGCAGTGCCGTTATGCGACATATTGGATATGTGAAGACATACATGATGTACGACTCCAACATCTTTGGGAACTTTCTTAAGGTGAACTCCTTCCTTTGAGCCATCTTCAAATATGCATATTGGATGGGCCATACTTTCATTGTTGTTTCCTTCTTCTTGTCTACATGATACATATATTGGATGGAGGACCGACATTGAGATGGACTCTATGGACCTTCACATTGAGGTACCTTCGAACTCCACTCATGCCTCGACATCGAGCATTGGTACACCAATACCTCCATATTTGTTGATTGTGCTCACACATGTCATGCTCGATGGACATATCATACTCACCACAAGTTTGCACCCTATGCATGGATTGACTCACATCATGATTGCCTTGTTGCTTCTTGTATTCCCATGTCATCCATGATATATGAGCTTGTGAATTTTCTTAGCAAATTTGTTGTGATCTTTCTTGATGGCATATTCATACATCGTGATCATATTGCCTATCATCAATTGCATGATAACATAATCATATTGAGCATCCATTGCCATATTCATGCTATTGATAAACCGTCTCGCTATGACATCATTTTGCACCGTGGTTGCATTGCTCATACTCATAACACAATTGTGTGCACAATGAATGCTTTTGCTCCCACGAATGCTTTACATCTCATTTTACATCATTTGGATAAGCATCTCATGCTTTGTCATGAACAATCTTGCCGCACGGACTCATTCTTACATGATGGACACTTTGTGGGCGCTAACCATTGTATTTCCGAGTGTCGTTTGTGTTTGCTCTCTTTGCATGTCTACCATCCCGACGACACCGTGGACTACTTGGATTGCGCCATGTCTTCAACTTCGTCCAACTACAAGTCCGTCTACGACAACCGTTTCCATGGTGATGAGGATCACGATCCGAGGTCGGATCTTTCCCAAGGGAGGGGAGATGATGCGGAGCATACCACGTTCATCCCCATGTACACTCCAACCACTCTCCAAGCCCCAAGGATACATAAGATGAGACCTCGACTATGCGCCATTGGACCCAAGGTGAACTCACTCCTCTTCGAACCGTCACTTTCCACATGTGAGACATGGCTACTACCTCATGCATGGACCTTGCATACACTCAGGTACAACCGAGACGACCATGGAGGATCCAAGGACCAAGGCCAAGCATGGAAGAGGAGAAGGAAGAAGAAGCCGGGAGCAAGCGGTACTACCGCCCAGGCCCAGCGGTACTACCGCTTATCATCACAAGCGGCACTACCGCTCTACATCCGCTCCACTTCCGCAAAGTCCGACAAACTTCGGAGATCGAACGGCTCCAGAGCGGTACTACCGCCCATCATAGCGGTACTACTACCGCTCAAGGACGGTACTACTGCCTGTCTCGTACACGGTGTATTGGGCCGAGGCCCTTGTACCCCTTCGCCCCCTAGACTATATATACTCCATCCCCTTCCTCTTTCTAGGGTGAGCTTTGGATTTGCTCATATTTCGGTGTGAGAGCCTTTGCTCATCCACTTGGTTACTTCTCCTTCGAGATCAGGACCTCTACGGAGAAGATCCCCCAAGCGGATTCAAGACCCCCTCCTAGGGTGGACCCCATCAAGACCTCCTCGCGGAGAAGAACGGCTACCCTTGTATCCTACCCTTTGTTGTTCTTGGATCTTGTATCACTTTATGCATTCGATAATCTAGCACTTGTGTGATCGTTTTCTTGTCGGTTGAGTGATCTCTCTCTCGTTCTCCCCGTGTTTTCCCTCGTGTTCTTCCGCTCGTTCTTCGTGTTCCTCGTAGGGATTCTCTCCAAGCGTGAAAGATCGTCAACATAGGGTTCCGCCCTACATCAAAGGAGGTCACCTCGTTCTCAAGAGCTCTAGCTCTAGCTCGTGTCATGGGTCCTCTTGGCTCTTGATGAGACGGTTGTGGATGCATGGGGATGATCGTGGGATGCTCCGCATCATCTCCCCCCCCCCCCCTTGGGAGAGATCCGACCTCAGATCAAAAGCTTCATCACCATGGAAAGGTGCGAGGTCCTTGACGTTGAAGATGTCGCTCACGTTGTACTTGTCTCGAGGTATGTCGATCTTGTAAGCATTGTCGCTAGAAGTGCTAGTACCTTGAAAGGTCCATCGGCTCGAGAAGTTTGGACTTGCGTTCTTTGGGGAAGCGGTCCTTGCGAAGGTGTAGCCACACTAGATCACCAATGTTGAAGACGATGGGTTGCTTGTTGGCGTTGAGCTTGTTTGCTTGGCGTTGTACTTGGCGCTCAATGGTGTGCCTTGTATCTTCGTGCATCTTCTTGATGTAGCTTGCTCGTTCACTTGCATCCATGTTGGTGCGCTCTTGGAGAGGAAGTGGTAGAATGTCCAATGGGGACAACGGGTTGAAACCGTGAGCGACCTCGAAGGGCGACTTGTCAGAGTTGAATGTCTTGCACGATTGTAGGCGTACTCGGCGATGGGTAGACATGCTTCCCATTCATTGATGTTCTTCTTGATCAAGACACGAAGTAGAGTGGATAGTGTGCGATTCGTCACTTCCGTTTGGCCGTCGGTTTGAGGATGGTATGCCAAGGAGAACAAGAGCTTGATTCCGAGCTTGGCACATAGGGTCTTCCAAAAGTAACTCAAGAACTTGACGTCACGATCGGAGACGATTGTCTTTGGTACGCCATGGAGTCGCAAGATTTCCCTACAAAAGATATTGGCAACATGTGAAGCATCGTCTATCTTGTTGCAAGGTATGAAATGTGCCATCTTAGAAAATCTATCCACAACAACAAAGACGGAATCCTTGCCATTTTGAGTCCTAGGCAAACCGAGTACAAAATCCATACTAATGTCTTCCCATGGTTGATATGGAATAGGGAGAGGCATGTAAAGGCCATGAGATTGAGCTTTTGACTTAGCTTTGCGACATGTATAGCATCGGTTGGTGAAGCGTGAGACGTCACGGAACATCTTGGGCCAAAAGTAGTTGTTGGAGAGCATGGCGAATGTATTGTCGCGTCCAAAGTGTCCCATGAGTCCGCCTCCATGAGCCTCTTGCAAAAGGAGCAAACGAAGAGAAGACTCGGGAATGCAAAGTTTGTTAGCTCTCATAAGATAACCATCCTTGATGTAATATTGTTCCCAAGACGTATGCGTCAAGCACTTAGCATAAGGAGAAGCAAAAGATGGATCATGCTCATACAAGTCTTTTATATGCTCAAAACCAATAACATTCAATTCAAGTTGAGTGACAAGCATGCATATGCGTGAAAGCGCGTCGGCAACTACATTTTCTTTACCCTTAATGTACTTGATCACATAAGGAAAAGATTCGATGAATTCACTCCATTTGGCATGACGCTTGTTCAATTTAGTTTGACCTTTGAGGTACTTAAGCGTTTCATGATCGGTGTGGATGACAAACTCATGAGGTCTAAGGTAATGTTCCCAAACATGTAGCACACGCACTAAAGCATACAATTCTTTGTCATAGATGGGATAATTAAGTTGAGCACCGGATAGTTTTTCACTAAAATATGCAATGGCTCGTTTTTCTTGCATCAAAACTCCGCCAATTCCGGTACCACTTGCATCACAATGAACCTCAAAAGTTTTGTCAAAATTGGGCAAAGCAAGAATGGGAGCATGAGTAAGCAAAGACTTGAGCTCATCAAAAGCGGTTGATTGCAAAGTTCCCCAAACAAAGGGAGTATTCTTCTTGCTCAAAGCATGCAAAGGAGCGGCAATTGTGCTAAAAATTTTCACAAAGCGACGATAGAAACCCGCAAGACCAAGAAAACTTCGCACTTGTTGCAAATTGGTGGGTTGGGGCCAAGTTTTGATTGCTTCAATTTTAGATTCATCAACATGAACACCCTTTGAGGAAACAACAAAACCCAAGAAAACCACTTTGTCAACTCCAAAAGTGCATTTTTCAAGTTCGCATAAAGACTTTCCTTGTAAGAGTTTGCAACACAGATTTTACATGATTGATGTGCTCTTTCATGGTTTTGCTAAACACAAGAATATCATCAAAGTAAACCACAACAAAGACTCCAATATAAGGACGAAGCACATGATGCATAAGACGACAAAAGTACCGGAGCTTCAAAGGCCCATAGGCATCACTAACCATTCATATAAACCAAATTTGGTTTTGAAAGCAGTTTTCCATTCATCACCCTCTTGTATGCGAATTTGATAATAGCCACTTTTAAGATCAATTTTTGAGAAAAAGTTGGCTCCACTAAGTTCATCAAGCATGTCATCTAAGCGAGGAATCGGATGCCTATATCAAACGGTAATAGCATTGATAGGTCTACAATCGGAACACAAGCGGAAACTTCCATCGGGCTTAGGCACAAGAATAACGGGAACGGCACAAGGGCTTAAGCTTTCACGTACATGACCGTTGTCGATTAGTTGTTGTACTTGCCGTTGAATCTCCTTGGTTTCTTCCGGATTGACTCGGTATGGAGCTTTGTTTGGTAGCGGCGCTCCGGGGATGAGGTCGATTTGATGCTCAATGCCTCGAAGAGGAGGTAGACCCGGAGGTAGCTCATCGGGGAAAACATCTTGGAATTCCTGTAAAAGAGATTGAAACACGAAAGGTAGCTCGGGAATGGTGTTAGTTTTTGGTTCTCCATCCTTGCACACAAGGACAAAGTGCATCACGGTAGATGGGTTCTCACACACTTCCCTCATCTCACTTTTGGTGGCCAATAGAATGAGGTTTTTCTCTCTAGGCGAAGAGTCGCTCAAATTTGGCTTGTGGCTCTCACTCACTTTTGGGTGGATCACTTTCTCACTCTTGTCTTTATGATGTGTGGCTTGCTTGTCGGCTATCACTTGACTAGGAGACATAGGTCGTAGCACATATTCTTTCCCTTTCATCTTGAAGCTATAGTGATTGGTGCGCCCATTGTGGATGACACCACGGTCGAATTGCCATGGTCGACCTAGAAGTAGGTGGCAAACGGTCATTGGGACCACATCACATTCCAACGTGTCTTCATAAGCACCAATTTTGAAGGAGACTTGGACCGTATGCTCGACTCGTATAGTGCCGGAGTCACTTAGCCATTGAACCTTGTAGGGGTACGGGTGCTTCCTCTTGATCAATTGGAGCTTGGAGCATAGTTCTTCACTTGCCAAGTTGTGGCAACTACCTCCATCGATGATGACCTTGATGGACCGTCCATTGATGCCGGCCTTTGTGTGGAAGATGTGGCATCGTTGGTCTTCTTCTTGTTGATGTTGGAGAGTCAAGAACTTGGAGACAACGAGAGCGGGGCTCGAATCCTCGTCACAAAAGACTTGATCATCTTCATCTTCATTCATTTGCCGGTGCATGGCCACTTGCTCAAGGGCTTCCATTTCCTCTTCACTCATGGAGTCATATGTGCCATCGTCGTTGAGGATCATGGTGCGCTTGTTGGTGCATTCTTATGACTTGTGGCCTCGGCCGCCGCAAGTGAAACACTTGAAGGAGCTTGTTTTGATGGTCTCATCGGTCGGAGTAGAGGATGAAGCACGCGGCTTGAGGTTGCTTGTAGTGGGAGGAGGACGACTTGAACTTGTCGATGTCTTCTTGTAACTTGACATGTCGTCGTTTCTTGAAGAAAGCTTGGTTGATGTAGATGTTGGAGGAGTCGTTGAAGCTTGGTTGTTGTAGAAGCCGTAGGTCTTGGATGAGTACTTGGCGTACTTGAAGTCATCTTGCACTTGGCGTTCCGCCTTTGTAGCTTGATGCACAAGCTCAATGAGGGATGAGTATGGTTGGAAGTCGGCGATCTTCTTGATGGGATGATTGAGTCCATTCAAGAAACGTGCCATAGTTTGCTCATCATCTTCCTTGACATTGGCTCGAATCATGGCTATTTCCATTTCCTTGTAATATTCTTCAACGCTCTTTGTTCCTTGCTTGAGTAGTTGGAGTTTCTTGAAGAGGTCGCGGTTGTAGTAGGTTGGTACAAAACGTGATAGAGGCAAAGGTGTCCCGATCTTTCGATGAGATGATAACTATCGATTTGGTGGAGACGACTTTGACGATCCGACTACAAACGTGCACGACGTTGCGCCTTAGCAATCGCTAAACCAACTCCGAGAGGTTATTGACCACGCTGGAGCACGATCAATCTGACCACGAAGGTCTATTCCTGCAAGCAATCGAAGAACAAGCAAGAATATGATAAAGCAATCTGAATATTGCGAATATATATGAAGTATTGATAATGGTGGGGATCCGTAAGCGGTCTTGGTCTGGTCGTTGGACACAAACCAAGTACACGGTTGCAATGGCTAACTTTTAACTAAACAAATCCCAAGGAAAAAGCTACTAGATGGATCTACTTATATAGGAGCAAGGGGTGGCGGCCAAGGAGGTGGGAGGACGTCCCAAGGCAGCCTAAAACTAACCCTAGGTCGTACAAGGCCAATGGGCCCAAGCGGAGGTGACGTAACACCTTTGGACTTGTAGTTTGACTCGGATTCTGCTGCAGCATCAGATTGTTTCGTTTATAACTCAACGCTCCGGACGGATTTTAAGGTGATTCAATTGGGTTGGAAAATGCACGAAATCTATTTTCCAACAAAAAAGAATCAACCAATTTGGAGTCCGTATGAAAAGTTATAGACGTTTTGAGTCAGGTATGTCTGTGCAGTCCGAATCTGAGTCTAGAACGTGAGAGACTTGGACTCTATCTTCTCTTGGGCCAAAAGTGACGTGAGAGAACTTTTTGAACAACAGGTAAACATCTCTTTCTCCCTTATCTTCATATGTGGATTGTACAAATGTCCCATACACCTGCAATTAGACAAAACACAAAAGTATGTGAAGTATTTTTGTTCTGGATAACATAAATATATTATTGAATAGTTTGCACTAGAAATCACCTGAGAAATATGCATGTATGCAATATTTTTGGTCTCATCCAAGGTAGTCATGTCCTCATCATCCTCCCCTTCTTGAAAACAAAGCCGTCCTCGGCGTTGCTTAATCTGAAATGTGGCTAACAAAAGAGACAAGGTGTACATGTTGTATATGTATACGTCATCCATTTTTACTTCCCTTGATTTTTGCATATATGACACATGAATAGATGAGTAACTTGCATAGTTCATAAAATCTAAAGCCAACAAATTAGCACAAGAACTAGAAGGCTTGAAAATACTGCAACTCAGTTTGCACATATAAGTGAAGCTCTTATTTATTTCAAGAGATTGACAATGTTCATCATTAAACCATCCCAACATTGGTGAATAAACCTTATTTGAATCAAATTTACATGCTACAACATGCTTAGATAAGCAAACATGCAATGATTCATTCGACACAGAATCATCACCAAGATTAGAGGTCGTATCAAAATGATTAAACATTGATTCTTTTGCATCAATAGTTAATTCAATGGGTGCTCTCAAAATTGTTGGTATTTCAGTTGTTTGATCACATGGCAAAGTCAAATTATCAATATAATCCTCTAAAATAGGTGGTGTGATCAAAGTAGTGGGTAGCTCAACACATGATGTATTCAAGTTAACTAGGCATGCATCATTCTCATGTAAAAGTGGAAAATCTGTACCTTTGTCATTACCTCTTATAGTCAACTCAGATGATGCAGGCACTCTCGATGGTGATGTGTCACATGGTGGAGATGATGTAGTCCTCGCAACAACGGATGTGGTTGTCATAGTACGCCTAGTAGTTGAATAAACATCTGTATCAACAGTTGGAATGTGCACCGTGCGCTTGTTCTCCTTGTGGGCAACATGTCGTTTTATTTCCTGTTCAGCTTTGCAAGCAAGACGAAACAAATGGTCCATAGGATAACACTCTTCATGAATTAGTATCTCCTGAATATTATGGTTTAATCCTCCCCAAAATCTATCCATAAAATCTTCTTCACTTTCTTCTAAAAATGAGTGCAACAAGGTAGTTTGTAGATCATCATAATATTTTGTTACGGTGTCACTACCTTGTTTTAAATGTTCGGTTTTTAATCATGCCACGAGTATAATAAACATCGACGAATCTATCTCTCATGACATGTTTTAAATCATCCCAAGTATTAGGTACATAATCAGGGTGTAACCGACAATATTCACTCCACCAAACTAGAGCATAACCAGTGAAAGAACCAACCGCAACCATAACTTTTTTACGTTTATCAAAATTATGGGAAGCAAATATATTATTTATGTCTAACTCCCATTCAATATATAAAGGAGGTCTAAAACGGCCATTAAATGGTGGTATAGAAACATGAACCTGATCATGTGCATTTGGATGTTTGTGCACCTCTCGTGACGGTTGTGGTATTTGCATAGGTGGTGGCATGTCTCCCGCGATCGACAAAGCCCATGAATTGACTCTGGATCCTGTCATGATTAGTAGAACAAGAAACAAAATCCAAAAATAATGTTCCTATAACTACTAGGATGTGGTGGTAAAACGCTCACAGTAAAGCAAATATCAATGTCTTACAAGTTCTTACCATGCAGCAGGCGGTGATCGGCAACCAGCGGTGTCAAGTAACTCCGAATATTGAGTAAAGCGATTGCCAGGGGAGCGTACATATACACGGTGTAGAAATATGTGGAGCTGGGTTGGCTATATATGGTAGCAAAAGATTAGCAATAATCAATTCAAATATGCAATGTTGAATAAACGCTCAACGACGGTACTGTGCTGGTCCTAGGCTAGACCGGACTAGAGACGCGAGCCTAGAACACTAATGAGGTCACGACATAGCACAACTAGCATCAATGAAGGATACTAAGTAGCTCTTGACAGCAAGATATAAGTGAAGATCACAACGGCAGTGAAGATAATGATGAAAAACAACTGCCAAGCAGGACATACAACAACTCTCTCTCCAACTTTCCTCTTGAAAAGTTTGAGCCAATTTTCTGATAAATTCTTTCAAAGAATGCTACTAACTCAAGCTTTCCAATGCAAAAAGAATCACTCAATTCCGAGTTGATATGAGGAGTCAAAGAATTCTAAAACTGGCCTGAAAAATTGGAACAAGCTGTGTTCACGAACTTCAGAAGGCAAAAACACCTATTTAGAAGCCGATTTTGAGGTGTCAAATATTGAACTAGCTTCTGCAACTATTTAGATGCGCCTCGTCTCTAGCTTTAATTTGAGTACTCACGGAGTCAAAACGGACTTCGTATGAGGAAGATACACCTGTTTTACTGAACAGTGCGCAAAACAGATTCCAATCCGAATTCAGGTACGAGATTGATTCTAGATAGATCCGGTTTTTTCCTCTCTTTTTTTCTCACTTTTTTTTTTTCTTTTCTCTCTCTTTTTTTTTTTTCCTTTTTCTCTCTTTTTTCTCTATCTTTTTTCTCCTCTTTCCAAGACAAACCGGATAAGATGCAGATTGGATCGGCGAAGATGTGAACGATCTCAACTATGGTTATGACAATGAACGGTGGGTAGCACGTGGTGGAAATTGATGGATGGATGGTGATCAACGGAAGGGATAACGATGCAGCGGCGTGACTAATGTGAACAGAACTCAAACTCTAAACGAACTAGACACTAAGACCAGCAACTCGACACCACGATGCAACCGATAATTCAATAATGCAAACAATGAAAAGAAAACTGCAAAGGCTCAGACTGGCTTGGACAAAGGATGAATAGATCTAACTTTTTTTTGTGGCTTTTTCTTGGGCAATAGGTCAGAAAATAAATCTAATCTAGGGATAATTGGAAATTCTCACCGAACAACCTGAAAACTGATACCACTTGATAGAGGCAAAGGTGTCCCGATCTTTCGATGAGATGATAACTATCGATTTGGTGGAGACGACTTTGACGATCCGACTACAAACGTGCACGACGTTGCGCCTTAGCAATCGCTAAACCAACTCCGAGAGGTTATTGACCACGCTGGAGCACGATCAATCTGACCACGAAGGTCTATTCCTGCAAGCAATCGAAGAACAAGCAAGAATATGATAAAGCAATCTGAATATTGCGAATATATATGAAGTATTGATAATGGTGGGGATCCGTAGCGGTCTTGGTCTGGTCGTTGGACACAAACAAAGTACACGGTTGCAACGGCTAACTTTAACTAAACAAATCCCAAGGAAAAAGCTACTAGATGGATCTACTTATATAGGAGCAAGGGTGGCGGCCAATGAGGTGGGAGGACGTCCCAAGGCAGCCAAAACTAACCCTAGGTCGTACAAGGCCAATGGGCCCAAGCGGAGGTGACGTAACACCTTTGGACTTGTAGTTTGACTCGGATTCTGCTGCAGCATCAGATTGTTTCGTTTATAACTCAACGCTCCGGACGGATTTTAAGGTGATTCAATTGGGTTGGAAAATGCACGAAATCTATTTTCCAACAAAAAAGAATCAACCAATTTGGAGTCCGTATGAAAAGTTATAGACATTTTGAGTCAGGTATGTCTGTGCAGTCCGAATCTGAGTCTAGAACGTGAGAGACTTGGACTCTATCTTCTCTTGGGCCAAAAGTGACGTGAGAGAACTTTTGAACAACAGGTAAACATCTCTTTCTCCCTTATCTTCATATGTGGATTGTACAAATGTCCCATACACCTGCAATTAGACAAAACACAAAAGTATGTGAAGTATTTTTGTTCTGGATAACATAAATATATTATTGAATAGTTTGCACTAGAAATCACCGAGAAATATGCATGTATGCAATATTTTGGTCTCATCCAAGGTAGTCATGTCCTCATCAAACGTGCTCGCATGACATCCTTCATTTGAGCCCAAGTGGTGATTGGAGGTTCACCCTTGCTTGTCGTCGCTCAATGATTTGTTCCCACCATATGAGCACATAATCTTGGAACTCAAGTGATGCCATAGCTATTTTATTCGCTTCATCGTAGTTGTGCAAGCGGAAGATTTTGTCAACCTTCAATGCCCATGAGAGGTAGTCTTCGGGGTCATTGCTTCCATTGAACTTGGGCATGGTGAATTTTAGCTTGCCGTAGCGTTGCTCTTCATTGTGTTGTTGGCGATGTTGATGATGACGTCCTTGACGTGGAATGTACTCGTCTTCATGTTGCTCTTGGCGCGGAGGAAGACCATGATCAACTTGCTCTTGTTGAACTTGAGGTTGAGGTGGAGCTTGACGAGCTTGTGGAGGAGCTTGAGGAACTTGACGTTGTACATGAGGTTGGTAGTTCCGCTCTTGGATTTCTTCTCGAAGGGCTTCCTCTTGATTGCGCCGTTCGCGATTGCGATTGGCGATTGCTCTACTTGATTCTTGAAGGGCACGTTGCGCCTCAAGAGCTTGCGCTTCACGTTGTTGTTGTTGAAGACGTTGAGCCTTGGCGTCTTGTTCGTCTTGGTGAAGACGTGCTCGTTCTTCCTCTTGTTGGTGACGAATACGTTGTCGTTCTTGAGCTTGAGCAAAAGCCTCATGGTTTGATTGAGGACGAGGAACTTGATCATCAACTTGCTCTTGTGAATGCTTGTCATGTAGCGGGTTGCGAGATGCATGACGGTCTTGACGAGCGGCACGACGAAGAGTGTTCGAAGTAGGTGTACTTGAGTCGTAGAAGGTGTCGTCGGAGTGTCGACTCGAGCGGCTCCGTCTTGATGATGAAGAAGTGGAATGATGCCGGTTTCTCATCAATGTGCGGATCTCATCCATTCTTGCATCATTCTCTTGCTTGTGAGCCTCGAACTTGTTGTCGAAGTAGTCTCTTGTACGTTGCTCGGAGAGTCGCAAGTCGGTGGCGAGGTTGTCGATGCGGTCGCTCATTGCTTGTTGTTCTTGGTGCAACGCTCGTTGTGCACCGGAGAGGTGGTTCTTGGTGACGTATGAAGTCATGTCGTCGTCTTGCTCGATGAAGAGTGGGTTGGTAGAAGAACTTGGCCTATCCATCATTCCAAGCAAGATGTGAGTGGTAGAACGGAAAAGAACTTATACCAATGTACCTTTGACCGATGTTGAAAATGAATCAAGTTCACTCAAATGCGGACAATGAAATAGCACTCTTGGTACCGATTCTTGTCGGTTCTCACACCTACACAAATAAAAGCTTATGGTGGAGCTCAGTTAGGATGTGGCACAAAATTTGATGCAATTGTAAGTGAGACTCAATAAAGTTGGAAATGATTCACAAATTTGCAAATGCAACAAGTAGACCAATAGCAAGATATGGTACACGGAAACACACGCGCCAATAGATAATATGGGGTTATGCAACCAAGGATGAGCCAAAATGTGGAATTCACCAAGATGCTCTTGTTGCACAACACTAGAGAGACGCTAGCACGATTGCACAATAGGCGGATACGAACTTGTGCACAACCTACTAAGAAAAAATGCAACGACTTCTATCCCAAGTATGTTATATGTATGGTGTTTCGATGTGTTGATCCAAGATGATCAAGTATGACAATCTTAATGTTTTATGATGCTATGGTTCTTGCTCATAAGCTCTTTGCTTATCTTTCTCTCTTTGCTTAAAAGCTTGATTGGCTCTTTCTCTTTTGAGCTCTTTTCTCATGCAAAACTTCACGAACCAAGATAGCAATTGTGTATGCGATGACAACTTTGTGACACACAAGTTGATGCTAAGATATGCACCACTTTGGTATGGTAGGTATGCTATGGAGTATGATCACTAATGTGCACAAGTCACGTTGCCGGCAGTACTCAATGGCTAGTCTCGATGGGTGTTTGACGCAAAAGATGGGTTATGATGGTTATCAACGCAATTGCAAGTAATGGTAAAGGTGTCGACGATGTTACCGTCCTTGGCGAAGATGAGCGGTGGTGATGTTGATGTTGAACCGTACCTAGATAGCCGAAACACAAAAGGATACGGAAAACCCCAACTCAAATTCTCAAGTCAAAATTTGGCAACGTTGTCGGAATTGGTAGTGGGAGAGGCTATGGTGGAGTTATGCGGAAATGGTGGAGGTAAGTGGAAGTGTATGTGGGCACGGGACAAAATTTGGCGAAGGTTAGGCGGTGATCGGGGTGGTGGAAGGGCTTGTTGCTATCAGGGGCCGGAAATCCGGGCTAGAAGCCGGATGTCCGGGGCGCCGGATGTCCGGGCTGATCGGGCCGGATGTCCGGGCTGCCGGATGTCCGGGCTGCTCGGGCCGGATGTCCGGGCTCGAAGAACACCGCGAGGAGAGGTCAAATGGGATCAAAATTTGGGCGATTTTGTGGATGGAAATTGTGGAAAAGATGGGGGAATGATAGATCTACCTGCAACACACGAAATCCACGGATCAAATCCAACAAAACTTCATCACACAAACAAATCACAAAAAAATTTGGGGCTATTTTTGTGGGGAAATTTTCGGAATTAGGACAAAAACAACAAAATCAAGCTAGAAAAAGAGGGGTAGGGGCTCCAATAACGTGATCAACGTGGCTCATGATACCATAGATGATGTAGGGCGGAACCCTACGTGGAGTAGGGGCGGGGAGGCCGGATGTCCACGTAGGATCCGCTCCAACGTGAAAGATCGTCCACGTATGGTTCCGCCCTACATCATCTATGGTATCATGAGCCACGTTGATCACGTTATTGGAGCCCCTACCCCTCTTTTTCTAGCTTGATTTTGTTGTTTTTGTCCTAATTCCGAAAATTTCCCCACAAAAATAGCCCCAAATTTTTTTTGTGATTTGTTTGTGTGATGAAGTTTTGTTGGATTTGATCCGTGGATTTCGTGTGTTGCAGGTAGATCTATCATTCCCCCATCTTTTCCACAATTTCCATCCACAAAATCGCCCAAATTTTGATCCGATTTGACCTCTCCTGGTGTTCTTCGAGCTCGACATCCGCCCGAAAGAAAGCCCGGACATCCGCCCGATCAGCGGACATCTGGCGCCCGGACATCCGCTTCTAGCCCGGATTTCCGCCCCGATAGCAACAAGCCCTTCCACCACCCCGATCACCGCCTAACCTTCGCCAAATTTTGTCCCGTGCCCACATACACTTCCACTTACCTCCACCATTTCCGCATAACTCCACCATAGCCTCTCCCACTACCAATTCCGACAACATTGCCAAATTTTGACTTGAGAATTTGAGTTGGGGTTTTCCGTATCCTTTTGTGTTTCGGCTATCTAGGTACGGTTCAACATCAACATCACCACCGCTCATCTTCGCCAAGGACGGTAACATCGTCGACACCTTTGTCATTACTTGCAATTGCATTGATAACCATCATAGCCCATGATGAGGACATCAATACCATTGTTACACCCACAGCCCCTACTGCTACATATACTGGACCAATTACTAGAGCTCACATGACGCCAATTAAATTATCGGTACTTTCGTTTCTTGGTAATGATTCTAATGTTCATGAGAATATGATGCTGCCTAAATTGGATACATTTGTTTTGCTTACAAATGAAGGCCCTAGCTTGGAGAAGGATGGACATTGGAGCAAGAACAAGCATGGAGATAATGCCATGCTAAGGGGAACAAGAACGGAGTTACAAGTGATGATTTCAGGACTTTGAAGCCACCATAATGGATGCATGAAGCCTTGGACGAAATATACAAGATGCTACTTCATAAATGTCGCCCCGAGGCTATTCTAGGTGCTCGTCACCTTACTAGTGGGCCAGGCCCATGTAATTTCGAAATACTTAAGTATAGGCTGTTTTAGAGTCCGTATGTGTGGGGAAACAAGAGTTAGGGTTGATTTGGACCCTCCACCAAGGGCCACGAAATTCCCCTCTTCCTCCATATATACAGCCCTTAGGGCACCGTTTAGACCTTGGGTTTTGTTTAGATTAAAAGTTCGCCATAGCTGCAACTTCGCGTGCATTTCGTTTGTGTTCAACGACTAGACAAAGCGCCACAGAACCCCACCTTGATCAATAAAGCTTTCATCTTGTATTCGCAATATCCAGATTGCAATCTCAGTTTCTTGCTTGTTCTTCGTTTGCTCGCAGGAAACAGGCCCTCGTGGTCAGGAGTTGATCGTGCTCGCGTGGTCAATAACCCTCGGAAGTTGGTTTAGCGATTGCTAAGGCGCGACGTCTCGCCACGATCGTAGTCGGATCGTCAAGGTCGACTCCCACGAAACGATAGCCACCATCTCATCGAAACATCGGGACACCTTTGCCTCTATCAAGTGGTATCAGATTTCCGGGTTGCTCGGTGAGATTTTCCAGTTTTCGTAGTTTAGATCGAGTCTGTTCTTCATACCTATTGTCCACGAAAAAGCCACAAAAAAAATTAGGGTTAGTTCATCATATCCGAACCAATCTGAGCCTTTGCATAATCTTTTTAGGGTTTTTGCTTTGTTGAATTTGCGGTTGCATCGCCGTGTCAAGTTGCTGGTCTTAGAGTCTAGTCTTTTAGAGTTTGAGTTCGGTCATAAGTTGTCACGCCATTGCCGCACCATCATCATCGCCTTGCCATCTACCACCATTGCTTTCGAACTATTCTACTTATGACAAAGAATTATATGCTCTTGTTCGGACTTTAGAGACATGGCAACATTATTTATGGCCCAAAGAATTTGTTATACATTCGATCATGAATCTTTGAAACATATTAAAAGTCAAGCTAAACTGAATCGTAGACATGCTAAATGGGTTGAATTCATTGAGACTTTCCTTATGT